>JAJHZJ010000010.1:4940796-5200796 GCA_023548195.1 Bettongia penicillata ogilbyi
TACCAGCTATGGATCCTAGATCTATGTCCCAAAGGGACCTTAGAGATCACCTAGTCGATCACCTTTATTTTACAGATGAGGCAATGGAAGTTAAGTGTGCCTGATGACTATTACTAGCTATGTGCCTTTGGCCAAGCCTCTCCCCTTTTCCACCTCTGTAAAATGAGTGGCTTGGACTCCATAAGCTTCTCTCCTGGTCCCTATCAACAGGAATTTTTATATGATTTTATATAATATAATCTGCTACTCCATTACCCCAATATTTGTGGTAGCCTACATTTTGCCTCAACCACAAAGAGACTGCAGGAATAGATATGATACCAAGTAAGGCAGAGAGACAAAAAAACCCTCCCTGAAGGCTTGAAATTGTCTGAGCAACTAGGGTTATGCCGGATAATAACTTTCTAATCAGACTTACTTATCCCCTAAAGTCAAAGATGGGGAAATCTACATAACAAAGAGGCTGTTTGTTGCCCCAAGTATTTAAAAAAAAATAATTATTCTAATAGTTGTAGAGATTTATAGTTTATATAAAAGGGAGACTATAATGGTTAGGGTGCTACGTGTGTGTTCTCATTTGTACTTGTCTCCCCTATTAGAATGTTAACTCCTTAAAGACAGGGATTGCTTAACCATTGAGAGACTGAGAAAGAGAGACAGAGACAGAGACACAGAGACAGAGACACAGAGACACAGACAGAGACACAGCACAGAGAGAGACAGAGACGGGTAGGATTGGGGCGAGTGGAAAGAGACAGACCTACAGAAAGGATGTTGAAGAGAGAGGAGAGAGTGTGTTAAAACACCTGAGGATATAAACAAAATAAAGAAGACTTTCCCCACCCTCAAGGCATTTATATTCTAATTCAGAAAGACCACAAATGGAGCCACTATCCTAGGTTTAGAACCTGTGACTGGGCAATGAAGTGGAGGCCGGGTTCTATACTAGATAAGGCCCAGTCCCA
Organism: Bettongia penicillata ogilbyi; assembly: GCA_023548195.1. Lineage (NCBI taxonomy): Eukaryota > Metazoa > Chordata > Mammalia > Diprotodontia > Potoroidae > Bettongia > Bettongia penicillata. The sequence goes on from JAJHZJ010000010.1 coordinate 4,941,762, forward strand.
GGGTTATTTCAGAAGCAAAAGCCTCAATCCTTCCAACACTTAGCACAATGCCAAACACTTAGTAGGTATTTCATAAATGCCTGTTGATTGATACTATAGAAGATAAGTGATATAAGTTTTGTTTTGAGTTTTCTGATTTTCAAGGTGAAAATTCCTGAGGGGGAGTGGGGATTGCCCTTGGGATGCCCCAAGAGCATCCAACAAATAAAAAGGAATCATGTTTTCGGTGGCAATGTTTTGTTTTGTACCTGCTTCCTGTCCTCTCATTCCTTGTTATATGGGAGTGAAGGAGATATTGATGGGAAAAGGTTCCTCCCAAAATAGTAGAATAAAAACGTGCCACATCTCATTAATTGAATAAGCTACACGAAAAGAACGCAGAATATCATCTTCTCTATCTCTCTGTCTCTGTCTGTCTCTGTCTATCTCTCTGAGTCATCAGGAAATAAAGCAATTTCTGATTTATCTGTTTTAATCAGTTCCTTTGGGTTTTGACTTTGAGGAAAGTCAACTTGATGTAATGTCTAAATGATGAGGTTTCACTGAATGCTGCTTTCTTTGACTGTGGTGGATCTGGCTCTCACACACAGTGGCATACCAGTGCGTACACACATCATCCCAAGGCCAGTTCCCAACACAGTAGAGCCTGGCATGCAGTAGGGGCTTAATTCCTACAGATTGTTTATTCAATTAAGTACTAACTATGTCAGAGGCTGTTCTTGGAACTGGGGCGCTGCCGTGAAGGAGTTTATAGTCTATTGGAGGGAAGTAGCATGTCCATCATTAAATAAAGAAACAGCCCATACAAAGTGATGTTAAAAAAGGTTTCTCCAGAGGTGGAGGGAGAGTGGGAAGGCATTGATGGATCTGGTGCTCTGTGTTTTAAAGATCACTGGGGATTTTACAGGGTGGAGGTGGGGGCACAACATGTTCAGCACAGAGGAGACATGGGGTAAAAAGTGCAAAGATGGGAGATGGGCTGTCACATGTGAGGAATGGATGATAGGCCAGGGTAACTGGAGCAGAGAGAATGAAGGAGAGGAAGGCAAGATAAGACTTTGACAATTGGGAGAAGCAAAAACTGTGAAGGGCTTTGAATTCTGGGCTACACAGGGTGTGTTTTGTCCTAAGGGCAAGACGGAGCCATTAAATATTTTCTAATAAGATTTAGGGTTGTTGGTAGGAATTCAAACCCAGCCATAGCATTGCTAGGTGTCTTTTAGGAACTTCACTTGCGATACCTGATTAGGGTTTGGTTTGAGGAGAGAAGTTGGTGATGAGGAAAACAATTAGGAGGCTATTGTATTGTGTTGGTACAAGCCAGAGGCAGCAGGGGTCTGATCTAGTGAGTGGAGACACTGGGGCAGAACTGAGAGATATTGTGGGAGGAAAATCAGCCAGGGGGTGGGAGGAGAGAGAAGACCGCAAGGATGACTCTGGGTTGGTATTCTTATGGAGATAGGATGCTAGATTTCCTTGCTGACACGCTAAGTGTCCTAGGCAAACGAGACTGACTGCCAAATCTACAGGGAGGTGAGCTCGGAATGACTTTATCTTCTCTCCCACCTTTCTATCATATTGGCTTTGCACAGTTGATTTCCCTATGTCATCTGTCCCTGGATCATGTATCCTATAGTTTTGCTCCCCTGAAGAAGAGGGAGGATAACCTCTGTCTACAGATTCTGGAAATAAACACCACTGCCCACAAAGAGCCTTCTTTTACCAGAAAGCAGATTAATTGACCATCTGCAAAGATATAGGAACAATGGCAGATGTCTCTCTCCCTGGGTCCCAAAAGCATAACAGGTGACTTGACTTTTAAGGGTTTTGCTTAATAAAAGCAACCTGTTTCTTATTCATTCCCAAATATCTGACTCCATCCATACCTTCCCTTCGATAGCTCTCCAGAGAGTATCCCCCATGTACATACTCACACACATACACACACCTTCAAATTCTCACCTTCTTTATCTTATGTAAAAGTACATGATGAGGTCAGGCTCTGTTATGGCTCACTTGGATGTCAGTCAGTCAACATTAATTATCTACTATACAGGAACTGTGTTAAGCAATGAAGATACAGAGAAAGATAGAAGGCTGGAAAGGTAGGAGGGAGCTTGGTAGTGAAAAGTGCTGAAACTGGGGATTGTCTACAATATTCTGTAAATTATAGGTAGCCGCTGTAGGATCATGAATAGGGGAGTGACATGGTCAGACCTGCGCTTTGGCAAGATAATTTAAACAGCTGAATCTAGTAGGGACTGGCATACAGAGAGACTTGAGGCAAAGAAAACCACCAAAAAGTGATGACCCCAACCCAGGTGTAAGAGGATGAGGGGCTGTCCCTAGGTGATTATAGTGTCAGAGGAGAAAAAAGGACATTCTCATTCTGCAGAGTAGTAGATAGCATTCCAGGTCTGGAATCATGAAGAGTGGGGTTCAAAACTTGCTAGCTCTTTGACCCCTGGGCAAATTACTTAGCCTCTGTTTGCCTCAGTTTCCTCAACTGTAAAATGGGCACAGTAATAGTATGCACCTTCCCAGGGTTGTTGTGAGGATGAAATGAGATAATATTTGTAAAGTGCTTAGCCCCATACTTGACCCATAGTAGATAATTTATATAAATATTAGTTATTAGTATTTATGAGAGATATTATTAAAGTAATATTGACAGGACTTATCAACAGATGGGATATATGGGATGAGAAAGACTGAAGAAAGTTGCAAACCTAGGTGCATAGGAACATCATGGTGACTGTGGAGTGACAAGAATCAGAGTGGTGACCTCCTCAGTAATAAGGAAATATGGAAAGGAGGATATTTGGGCTGGAAAAATAAGTTTATTCATGGAGATTTTGAGTTTAAGTTATCTATGGGGCATTCACTTGGAGATGTCCGTCATGCAGTTTAGTTAGGTGAATCTGGAGGTTGTAAGAGGATCTTGGACTGCTGAGATGGTCTGAGAATTATCAGTATAGAGATAATCCGGAATCCATGGGGGCCCCTGAGCTTACCAACTATAATAGTGTAAGGAAGAAGAGAAGATACCCCGGCCAGAGGCTTTGAGGAAATCCATGATTAGTAGGATTCAGGAAATGATTATTAGGAGCTATCTGACAGGTAGAAGGGGAACCAGGAAAGAGTCATGTCCTGAAAAGCTAGAGAGAGAAGAGACAATCAAGCAGAAGAGGGTGAATAACAATCTCAAAGGATATAGAGAGATCAAGAAAGATGAGAATCTTTAAAAGACCATTAGATTTGCCAATGGTGAGATCACTGGTAACTCTGGAGGAAAGATTGTAGATTGATTGATGAGGTTAGAAGCTACATTGTGGAACACTGGAGAGAGAGAGAGAGAGAGAGAGAGAGAGAGAGAGAGAGAGAGAGAGAGAGAGAGAGAGAGAGAGAGAAAGAGAGACAGACAGAAAGAGAGAGAGACAGACAGAAAGAGAGACAGAGAGAGACAGACAGAGACAGACAGAGAGAGACAGAGAGAGAAGGGGCATCTATTGTAGAGGGCATTGTCAAGGGTGGGGTGTTCTTGAATAATAGCTAATGGAACTGGAGAGCTCCAACTTGGTTTTTGGAAGATGGGGGAATCTAGGGATTCTTTGGGGCTGCAGGAAAGCTTGCCTAAAGACAAGGAAAGATTGAAAATAAGTGTGGGAATGATAAAGTTAATGTTATGCTGTAGAAGACATGGTGTCACTTTGCATGCTGAGGAGTTTACTTGGTCCAGGAGAAGGGGCATATCACCATATGAGACAGGAATGAAAGAGGAACTTGTGAAAGAAAGCTTGTGTATGATGTGAGATTAATAATAAGAGAAGGAAGGGACTTGGGAAATGACCTCCAGTGTTTTCAATGAAATCTGAAGCCTGGTTGGCTCTCAACTGAGAGGTTAAATGGAGAAAAAGTCAGAGGATGTTTAAGAATGGATAAAAAGGTTTAGAAAAGTGAGGAGACCACCTAATTCAGAATGTTCAAAACTGAATTAGCTTTTCTCCAAAATCCTATCCTCTTCCTAACTTCTCCATTATTGAGAAGGATGCCACCAGCCTTCCTACCACCCTGGCTTATAACTTAAGGGTTGCCCTCATTCCTCTTTCTCCATATCCCATTAGCTGTCTAGTTCTGGCATATCTACCTTTTAATTAACTTTCATTTTAATTACCTTTGCCATGTGTCTTGCATATTCTCCCTTCTCCCCTCTGACATGGCAGACCATCCCAGTGCATGTGCTCATCACCTCATGCTTGGGCCATCAGAACAGTCTGCTGTTTGGTCTCCCTACACCCTCCTGATGCCCACTTCCATTCTTCACTCAGTGGTCATCCTACTCTGACTGTGTCACTACCCCTGCTACTCCATGGACTCCAGTGGCTCCAAGTTCAAATAGAAAATCATCTTATTGGCTTTGAAAGCCCTTCACCAGCTGGATCCTTTGGACTCTCCTAGTGTTCTTTTACTTTGGTTCCCTTTTATGCACAGTACTGGGCTCTTTGCTATTCCTCGACCTCTCTTCTTGAGAATTGTCGATGCATCTCCCATTCCTGGAACTCTCTACCTCCTCACCTTTGCTTCCTGGCTTCCTTGATTTCCTTCTGAAGTCCCACCTTCTTCTGAAGCGTTTCCCAGTCCTTAATCTTAGCGCCTTCCTCCTGAGATTATCCACAATATTTCCTGACTCTGTATTGTTTGTACATAATCATCTGCATGCTGTCTCCCCCATTAGGAAGGGAGTGCCATGAGGGCAGGACTGTGTAGGTGTTTTTGTTTTTGCCTCTCCTTGTATCATCAACAATTAGCACATTGCCTGACACATCGTGGGTGTTTAGCAAATGCTTATTGACTGATGTGTGTTTGTGTGTGTGTTTGTGTGTGTGTGTGTGGGGGGGCCGGGCAGCACTGGAAGAATGGTAATTCTGCCCTTCTCTCCTTCCTCCTGAAGGAAGGAGAGCTGGTGAAATGGAGTGTCTTCCCTTGGCTCATCTCAAAGAGAACTGGAAGTAAAGAGAAAGAGGAAAGAGGATGTGTTCAGGGGGCATCTGTGCTTGGTCTTGACAATGACTCTTCCTTATGAATCTCTCTGTGTTAACTGGTGAAGTAAGAATTGCACTGTGCCTTGGCCATTAGATCTAAGGAGAGCCCAATGCCTTTCCCAGACACCAACAAATTCCCTTTCTTCACCTCTTTGTAGTATGATTTGAATTGCCTGGATTTCACAGTAAATAGACCATGACCAAGTCTGGGCCAGAAAAGGAACAGAGAAGGGCACCTGCAGTGTAGTCTTTTATTGGTGGTCTTTCCTCCACTTTGCCCTTCCTGTAAGTTACTCCATCTGGCATCTGATGAATTAATGCAGCAGGGTTTCACATTGTTGATCACCTCATACATCTGTGTAATCTTTTCCCTGAGGCTTCTGTCACACTCTTGTCTTGGCTTTCTTCTAACCATTCTGACGGACACATTTCAGTTCTTGACAAAACCATCTTCTAGAGAACCAGACCTGGACTCAGGAAAACTTGAGTTCAAATTTGCCCTTGGAAATTTACATTTGTGTGACTCCAGGCAAGTTACTTAACCCTGTTTGCCTCAGTTTTCTCATCTGTAAGATGACTGGAGAAGGAAATGGCATGTATGTATGTATGTAAGCATGCATGCATGTGTCTATCCATGTATTCATTCATTCATTTGTAAGCTAATTTACTTATTTAGCATATTTTGTAATTATGGCTTTGTGAAACTTGTCTACCCCGCTCCCATCCCCCATATAGAATGTAAGTTCTTTGAGTTCAGAGAAATCTCTCTTTTGGATTCATTCCCCTAGAGCCTAGTTCCAATAAAATACTTAATAATTTGATCTTTTTTAAATGGTAAGGTTGGCTTTGCAGATATGCTCATTCTTATTTTACAGATGAGGAAACTGAGACTCAGAGAAGCTGTCATTTGGCTCATAAGTGCTAAAGGTAAATGAAATGATGCCAGGCTAGGCACTCTTTCAACTCTGCCTCAAGTTTTAAATTCCATTCCTGCACATTCAAAGTGTTTTTCAAAGACAACAGACTATTGCTGATATACATGGTTAATTCGCCAGCCACCTCTAGTAATGGGTCACCTTTGGGGTAAAATGAAGCATCTGCTTTGGTATATTTCAACATCTCTGTCCTTGATGGCCTTTCTGTCCTACAATGTCTCTATCCCAGGTAGGAATGTTAAACTTTTGGGGTTCATTCCACAATCAGGATTTTCTAGTCACATTTAGGAGGAGCTTTAATTGATTTTTTTTCCCACCAAAGATACCATTCTATCAATCAAACAAGAAGTATTTCCTGAGGTCTTTATCTGTACTAAATCTGCTTTGCCCCAGGAAAAATGGAAACAGTGAACTGAATTAGCAAGTGTCTCCTGGTCTGATTCCCAATCCCAGTTCAACAAGGACCTGGATATGTGACCTTGCAGAAATCATATCCCTTGAGCTCCTTGAGCCTGGGGCTTGTGTTTTTTACTTTCTCTGTGTTTCCAGCACTTAACCTAGTGTCTGGCACACAGTGGGCATTTAAGAAATGCTAATTGACCTCTCAGTGATCTCAGCTGGGCCTGCAGGGCAACTCTCTCCACTGGGGGTCACTGAGGTATGTTCAGATAACAAGTGACCAGAGTTCTGAGGAGAAACCTGGGTAAAGAATCCCCTCCCTACACAGTCCTCCTGAGCAGACTTCTCTTGGCTACCTTTTATTACCTCGATTTATCTACCTAAGAAGAATCCATTATTATAGTTTGCAGACATAACCATTCCATTTAGAGATGGAGCCTGGCATAGGAGAAAGAGCACTAGCCTTAGAGTCAGAAAGGCTGGGATTCAAACCTTGATCCATCCCAGATATGGAGCCCTGACCGAGGAAGCCGCTGAAGCTTCTCGGGGCCCCAGACAATCTCCTGGGATCACAAATTGCAAACAAACTGCCTTTGCATTTGTGGAGAGATTATTCACTCTGTGAGTTCTCTACAGAGATAAAATTGCCCATCAGAACCCAAAATGAGTTCATGTATCTCTATGTTACCTGAAAGTTAACAAAATATATTTTTCCTGACAAGCCTATGGAGCACAGTGAGACAACCTCATTCCTTCAGTAGCCTGTGGAATGCTGGCCCTGGAGGGGCTTCAGGGGTAAATAAGTCTCCAGCTCAAATAGACAGAGGTGAAAACTGAAGCCCATCGGGGTCAAGGGACACCCTCAGTGCTTCCAAGGCTATTAATAAACTGCGTTGAATGTTCTTCTTAGACATGATGTGATTTTATTCTCACCACTCTGTGAGGAAGGTATTATGATCTCTGGGATACAGAAGCAGAAAGCCACAGAATCATAGAGCGTGAAAGTTGGAAGAGACTTCTTTGCCTTCTAGTCTAATTCCCAGATCCAAGGAAGCATCCCCCCTTCAATAACATACCCATTGGCCTCTGCCACTTCTCCTGCCACCCATTCCTTTGTTGTATGCTTTTTGTCACTTTTTGGTTAATGGGTGGTCGGCCATATTTCACTTATTTTTTCAGAAACCACACGCACACACATACACACACGTACACACACACGCACACACACATACATACACACTCACACACACACATATACACTCACACACACACATACACACACACACACGCACATGTACAAACTCTTCTTTTGGAGAGGAGAAGGCAAAGGAAAGGGCTAGGCTGTGAGACAGGACGGACTGAGTTTCCCAGCTATCTCGGTCCCCATTTAGGCGCCTCGGGCTGCTCACAGGTTGTGTTTGTCCTTCGTTCTCAAAGAGGGCCATGACAGAGGAACAGTGATGTGACTTGCCCTTGACTTTGTTTTGAGGGAGGGAGGGCTGTGCAAGGTCCCTCCTGGCTTAGAGTGAATGTCAATAGTAACAGTTTCTCTTCATAACAGCCCTGAGGCTCCTGCCCCTCCCAGAGTGATTTATCTATTTTTTTTTCTTTTCTATTAAAGGGGCCATCCGCTTGATTACTTTTTAAAGAGGCCTATTCGCTGAATAGGCATTACCTCACTTTAAGTGAGTACCTGCAAAGGCCTTAGCCTAAAAGGCCAAGGTTTCCCAGTGCATCCTGGGCAGTCTCCAGTCATCCTGATGAATATCTGGTCACTGGATCCAGATGGATCAGGAGGAGAAGTGAGGCTGGTGACCTGCACAGCCCTCCCTCACTCAAAACCAAGTCAAGGGCAAGTCATGTCATCATTTCTGTGTTGTCATTTTCCTCTTCCAAAATGAAGGATGAATACAACAACACACACACACACACACACACACATATATATACATATGTCTGTATATGTGCGTATATATGTATGTGTATGTGTGCATATACATACATACATATCTATCTATCTATATTTGTATATATATATATTTTTAAATTTACCCCATGTTTTGAGGGGCTGGTATATATAATAAACAGGACTACTAGCTTCTTGTCTTCTGTGCTATCTGATTACAATGACATATGCTTGAGGTAAAGATGACTCCATCGCCAGCGAATAATCACTTGGATACAGATGGTAAAAAAGATGGTTGTGCAAAGTTAGGAATGCTCTAGTGTGTGTTGGTAATTTTAGTTTCAATTTCAACTTTGAGACAAAGAAGCAGGGGAAATTAAATAACTAAAGAAATGATGTCCTTACAAGTATCAGCTTCTCTCAGCCATGTAATAAGAGGCAGGGAATCTCCTGTAGAATTGGCCAGGAAGCCTGCCAGCATTGAGCCTGCACTCTCAGCTGGGGAAGTTTTGGGACATTATTTGGGAACCTCATCTGTTTGGCCTCTTCATCCAAATCTGTAAGTGATCACTGACTTCTTTATTTCTTCATTTTCTCCATGCTGTGCTGGGAGTCAAGGGTCACTGAACAAACCGATAGCCAAGCCAGAAATAAAAACAGGACTCCCAAGGCCCAAGTCCATCCTGGATGTGTTAAGTCTTTGCAGCAGTCACATTGCATTGATTGGAGGGGAAATTGTGATATCTTTCATTAGCAAGAGATCCTGGGATTTCCCAAGTACTTTCCTTAGACAGACCTTTAAGGTAAGGAATTACATTTTCTCGGCTGGAGGCCAGGATGCACCACCCACAGAAGGGAAAGATGTGTGCCTGAGGTGATTGTACAACAGAAAGTCGCTGAGATAGGATTTGGCTCCAGGACACCTGCCTTGGATGGCCAGAGCCCTCTGTTACATCCCACTGGTTCTTGAGAGAAAAAGAAAAACCTTTTCAGCTTTGGACTATCACCAGTTTAGGTTTGAGAAAAGTCGTGAAAACTCTAGTCCACAGGAAGGCAGATGATTTTCAAAATCTACACGCATTTCAGTTATGTAGACCTGCAATGAGGGCCTGTCTTAGAACAAAATCATTGCATCAAATTAGGCCTGATTTTGTTGATAGGCAAATTGGTAATGTAGGGAACTGGAACATAATCTACAGGTGATTAGGAGTCTCTGTCTCTGTCCCTCTGTCTCTGTCTCTCTCTGTCTCTCTCCCCTCTCTCTCTGTCTCATACACACACATACACACACACATGCACGCACGCACACACGCACCCCTCAACACAAATTCTAAATTCCAAAGTGCTTACAGAGTGAGCCTGTGATGTGATGCAAGTGCAGGACCATTAGCATCCAGCAGAGGGCAACATTACTGCATCATATACCATAGGAAACCACAGGGAAGAAATTCAAAAACTGAGAGCCCTCATTTTGGAATCCTCAGGCCTAGGGTCCAATCACAGAATAATCATGGAAACCCCAAGAGGTCTTTCAGTCCAACCTCCTTGTTTTAGAGATGAGGAGAGAGACCCAGGGAGGGTAAGTCATTTTCCTGATGGCACACAGGTAAAGATAGACTAGACTGACTCCAAAACCAGCACTATTGACATGGAGATTTTTTCTGCATATGCTTTGAGGTTACTGACTTCCAATCTATAAGCCTTAGTTTCCTTGTTTGTAAAAGAAGGGAGTTAAGAGATACAAAGTCAGCTTCCCCACTGGACTCTAAATATTTGGTGAATTTAAACCAATGCCCCGAGGGAATCAATAATGGCCCTTTCCTAAAGACCTTTTATTCCTAAACAACAGTGTATTAGGGACTCCTGCAAATTTCCTAACCTAAGCCTGGGGCTATGACTTTGAAAGGTTCTACATTTCACTGAGGCCAAGGATGTTAAGTACCTTGCCTAAGGTCATCTAAGTAACGAGATTCTTAGGTGAGATTTAAAGACAGCTTCCCTCATTCCAGAGTCATCTTTGCTGGATACCACATTGCTGCTTGAAACACCTCGAGTAATTGAGGTGGAGAGATTACTTTTGCTTGGTCAGTTAAAGCATTGGAATAGTTCATGGTAGAATTCACAGCTCAATCAGGCATTTTAAAAAGAGGGGATTCAATATATGGAAATAGATTGGAGTGGGGGTGTGTGTGCAAAAGTCCATTCTAAGAGTGGGGAACAGTATGACCCAATGCACAGAGAAAGGGGAGGATAGGAGGGGAATTCATTTCTGTAACTTTTTAATGAAGAGATGGAAAGTGTGTGGTTTATTGTTCTCATATCACTTTATTTAAGAAAAATACCTAGATGAAGCCACAATCTAATCCAGGAGTGGGAAACCCTAGCCCTGATCTAATCCCTCAACTAATGCAGGGAATAGCCCATCTTTACCTTTGCATCATGTATCGTTCTCATTTATATTTTTCCACAAATTTCCCTATAAAGTATCAAATCTGAACATCCAAACATTCTTCCAGGTCTTTTCAGATTGCAAAAATCCCAGTTGCAGCATTCTGGCTGACTGTTGGCTATTCCTTTCTCTTTATTTTTATTTTATTTTATTTTATTTTTAATCCCATCCCTTTCTCTCACAGCCTGACCCATCTACCTCCTTTGGTTTTGATTGATGACATTGATTTAAAAAAAAATATTTTCATGCAAAAGTAGTCAATGGGGACATGCACAGCCTGTATGTCCCTTCCACGCATACTTCAATTAAACTTTGCTATTGAAAAAGTGGGTCTTTTAAGTAAAAGAAAGATGATAAGGAGAGGGAGGGAGAGGGAGGCAGGCAGAGAGAAAGAGACAGAGACAAGTAGACAGCGAAAGAGAGACAGCCTTTTACAATTTGCTGCTTCTAGAAAACCTTTACCTTTAAAAAAAATGATTTTCAAAAAAAAATGAAAGAAAAATATCTACTACATAGAACCTCACCTGAGGGGCAGAATGGTACAATACAAGGACCTCTTACTTGGAAGTCAGGGTTTTGAGTTCAGATCCTCCATCTGACACAAAATCTGTCTGACCATGGACGCTTAACCTCACTGCACCTTAGTTTGCTCCCCTGTCAAAGGAGAAGAGCATATTAGATGACTTCTGAGGCAGCTTCTAGATCTCTGAGGCTATAATTAGTAGACTTAAGCAGGATTTTATTTGGATTTTCTTTTGTTAAATCTAGCTAAGCTTGAGCTCTTCTGGTTTCATTAAAAACAACATGCTTTTCAATAAATGACACTATTTGAGTTTTCACAATAAAAATGACCTGTACTTCCAATACCAAGCATGGTTTTCCTAATGGGATGGCTACAGTGGCCAGACCAATGTAGGAACTGCTAAGTATAGCTCCCAGGTTTGCAGGCTCTACAGTGGCTGAATTTGGGAAGCCTGTTCTGGGCCTGTTGTGTGTGTTCGTCCTTCATTGCTGAAGAAGACAATCCCGACAGAAATGATGACATGACTCGCACTTGACTTTGTTTTGAGCGAGGGAGGGCTGTGCAGGTCACCAGCCTCACTTCTCCTCCAGAGTCATCTGGATCCAGTGACCAGATATTCATCAGGATGACCGGAGATGGCCCAGGATGAGGCAATTGGGGTAAAGTGACTTGCTCAAGGTCACACAGCTATTGTGTGTCAAGTGTCTGAGGTGAGATTTGAACTCAGGTCCTCCCGACTTCTGCTCTATCCACTACACCACCTAGCTGTCTGGGCATGCTATTTAACACTTGAAACCTAATTTAGCTTAAGTCTTTCCTGGATATTTATTTGTTTGCTCATAAGATACAGTTTATTTAAGGCAATTACTCAAAGTAACTAGTAGTATGCATAATGTAACTGTTTCTTCAGTCAACAAATGTTTCTTGAATTTCTCTATCTGCAAAAGCTGGAGCTCATTCCTGTGGAGATTTCTAAGGGAATGTCTAAGAAACCTCAAGAAACCTCAGATCTCTCAAAGCTGTAAAACTTGAAGCTCATACAAACTGTCTCAATCAGAGATCTTGAAAACTTGTCCAGCTGGCCGGCAATGTTTTGTGAGAGTGACTGGCGCTCTCAGAATGAATGATACTGACCAAACACAAGCAATGCTTTTAATCAGAGAAGTTAAATGACTTCATTAGCATTCTCACCAAAACATTTTGATTGCCCAAGTGAGCAGAACTGCCTACATGGGAGGGAAAAAAAAAACCCTGGGTTGAAATGGGAATGCAGAAAATGTGATCTTTGGCAAATCTCTTCATTCTCTGGAGGGTCAGCTCTTTTGACATAAAGACTCTGGCTTCAGTTGGATGACAGAGGAAGTAAGCAGGAAAAGGAAAACCAATAACTTTTAACCCTGAGTGAGAGAGGGAGGAAAAGAGGGCAAGACAGAGACAGAGAGACAGGCAGAAAGGCAAAGAGAGACAGTCTTCTGCAGTGTGCTTCTTCTAGATCATTTCCCCCACCTCTGGAGTATGTTGTGCTCCAAATGAGCCACTGTTGTTCCAGAGGATAAAAACCTGTCAGATATTGATAAAGAGATATGCATCAATCGTTACACATGTATTAATAGAATCAGGTAATAGATACTCCCCAACATTTATCAGCAGCCTCTGAAAACACTGCATAACACCACAGTTCTGAATGTGTATGTGTGGTCCTCTTAAGAAGTCAGGTATGATGGCATACATCTGTGATCTCAGCCACTTAGAGGCTAAGACTGGTAAATCTCTTGAGTTCATGAATGTGGAATTGTAGTAGACTAAGCTAATTGGGGGTCCACACTACATTGGGGGGCATTGTTATGGTGAACCCCTGGAATGGGCTTCATCAATTTGCCTTGAGAGAAATACTGTCCCAGGCCAGAAATAAAACTGGTGAAAAATAACAGATCAGAAATAAAAATAGCTTAAACTTCTGTGCCCACCAGATATGATCTGGGCCCATGAAGAACTCGTACTCCTCCATTCTGAGTGTCATATGGAGACCTAGTCTAAAAAAGAAAAAAGATATTTGCACTCATACACAGCTCTACATAGCAATGGATATGTTGTCATTGGTCAGTATTGTGAAGATGGGGCTGAGGTAATCACCACATTCTGTCTGGGCAGATCAGAAGATCAGTGCAAAAACTTGCACATCCACAGTGTTGTACAATGCTTATTTATAACAGGGATTGGCCAACCTTGGCAAGGAATTGAATCTGGTCTTCTGGATGCTTTCATAGGGTCTGCAAGGTAAGAATGGTGTTGAAAAATGTAAGAGTCTGAGGCTGGCCAACCTCTGACTATAGTAAAGGGGAGTCATTCGATGGTAGTCACTCAATGGAAATCTTAGCTTGTAAAAGCTTAATATATTTCCTAACATGGCAAAAGAAGAGTGTTGAGATTGGTGTTGGAGACCAGATGGGCTGGAGATAGATTATTCAGTGGAGAGATTCTGAATAGACTTTGGAAGAAGGTGGTTAAATTTATACAATAAATATTTATTAACTGCTAACTATGAGGGAGGTATCCTTTCAGGTGAAAGAGTAAAACAGAAACTAAAACCAACTCTTTCCTTTAATGTGTTTCTATTCTAGTGAACAATGTGACTTTTACATGGAGCTTTGAGCATGAGAGTGACATATCATATCTGTATTTAGGAAGATTACATTGTCAGCTGCATAGAGGATGGACAAGAGAAGGGAGATTGGAGGAGGCTATTGAATTAGTTCAGATCAGTGGCTAATATGGTGACTGTTGAAGGGTAGAGATGGAGACTGGACATGAGACTGAGTAGTTCGAATTAGCTAGACTTGGCAACTGATAGCCCAGGGAAGGAGAAAATAAAAGAGATGACTCTGAGGTTGTGAACCTGAGTAGCTAGAAAGATAAGATGTCCTCAGTAGAAAGAGAGAGCTTTAGAGAAGGGGTAAATTCTGTTGATGTATAAAAATGGGCTGGAACCATTATTAACTGGATCCTATGGGACCACAAATGGCTCAAAACTCAGTGAGAAAACCAATGGCTATGTTTTCGGCATAGACACAGATAAAACAACAAAGGAGAAATGTGATTGTTTACTGTTGATGTTTTCCTCATACTGTGTAATGATAGACACAAAGATTTTGGGAATCTTAAAGCACCACGTAAATGTCATTGATGATTGACAGTTGGGGTATGAATGAGCTAATGACATTGTGGCTGTTGCTGATCCATGACTATAGAAATGGTATATACGCACATACACATACATACACATATATACGCACACATACTCATTCACACATTCATACACATTCACACACACTCACACACATATACACATACATACACACACATACATACTCACACACATACACATACACATACACACACAGACACACACACACAGACACACAGAGACACACACAGGCACACATAGACACACACACAGACACACAAATTTTTTTTTTCAAGGAGTCCATTTTCTACCAATATGATCATGATTAAGCCGAGATGAATCTCGTTTTAGTTGGCTTACTAGGTTGTGTAATGTCGGCTCCAGCTCTTGCTTCTTACATGTATCTTTTTCACTTTCCTAGAGACATTCAGATAAGCTATATTCATAATGCAAGCATAGGTATAGCTATCCTTTTAGTAACAGGAAGCATCCCCCCCAACAGGTTTTTCAGAATTTTTGGAATTCTGATCCAGCATTATGGTAGGTTGAACCTTCTTGCTGTCTGATGGATTGTTCTTTGAGTAGGTCATAATTCAGCAAGGGCATCTTAATCTTCAGTTGAGACCTTTTGAAAGTCTTTATGAGCAGAGGCAGAGCTTAAAACAAATTCTTCGTTGGTCTTTTTCAGGGAGGCTCTTCTCCACCTCTGTTCCCCAAAATCTTTCTCAAGAGATAGCTTTGGAAATTGTTCTTGTTCTCTCTTTTTATAGCTCCCCAGGGAATTGCAAAATTTCTTATATAGTAATTGTACCTATGAATTAGCTTTTTAATACTAGAAATTCTTTTCTATTCGGCTGCTCTAGTCAAACTGACTGCATTTTTTCAGATTGGAACTAAAAGTTTCCCCACCTTTACCCACAGGGTCAAAGTACCCTGCGTACAAGAATTAGTGTGAGTCCATATGATGCCCACATTTCACATGAAAGCATAGAATTGTATTCAGTGTAGCTGTTTCTTTCCTCATTACTGGATCAAATGCATCTGAGATGAAATTCTATAGTTCAATTCAAGCTGCTTTTTCTATCTTTAAAAAGTTGTGTTTTTTTCATAAATATAAATTGAACTCATTTAGAGATTCTAAGGTGAAAGTAATGTTTACCATTTTGTATGTACATTTATATATGTATATATATTTATTCATAAAGTTATGCTTCATATATTCATTTCAAAGTTTCCACATATTGTTATCACCATCATCTTCCCCAAACGCAGGAGAGCGTTTGAGTTATGTCATCATAGCTGAAAATATAAAGGATATTTACAAAAGACTGAGATGTTTAATGACCATTGCACATTCATCATTTGATGTAGGCTTTCTGGAGAAGAAACTTAGATATGTGCCCTATCTGTGGAATTTCAAGCTCAAATTAGGAATAAGAAGAAAACTCTAGCACAAGGGAAGTTGCTAATAACTCCCAAAGATGGTGAAAATGGGACACAAAGAATAAGCTTGTCAAACTTCTTCAAGTTCAGTCTGGACACCTTTAGAAGTTCGTGTTCCTGACTTGGAGGGACAGACTCCACGTTCTTTTGGCCAGCCGTCAGAGGTTATTTTCCTTTTCTCATGCCATTCTCTTTTCTCTCAGTGTATGTAGTGGTGCAGAAGGAATAAAGGTCTCTAAGCAGCACCCTGGAAAATTCAGACTGAACTGAGCAAACAAGGGTGTGCAACGTTCACCACTATTCCTTTACCCGCTGGATAAAGCAAAACAGAAGGTATAATTAAATGACCTGGGGATTGAGCTATGGAAAACTTTTCGCACATGCACAGAGATATGAAACATCCTTGATGGCAGCATGGTGTAGTGCCAAATACCAAGATAGCGGTGTTGGCTTCAACACTCCGGAGAGCAGTTCCTGTACCAATACCATGGAGAAATTAGATGAGAGGATCTCTAAACTCCCATCAGTTTTTAACATACTACAGTTCTAAAAAGCTTCTAAATCAGAAGCCCTCAATTTGGCTCCGCTCTGCCAATTAGGGTCTCAAAGACCCAGTTTCTTTATTTGGAAAAAAAAGAGGATGCTTGTATAGTCTTTGTTTGATGATCCTTCTCTCCTTTGATCTCTCTTTGTATCTCTCTTGTGTACTTCATCCTGTACAACTTTGTATAATGATATCTCCACCTAGCAAAGCTAAAGTTCATCAAAGGCAAGAATCAGTCTCAATTATCTCTGTGGGATGTGATAGGGAGGTTTGTCTTCAAAGAGACTGAGTGACTAACAGATAGAGAGGCAGCTTCAGGGCCCTGAAGATTTGGGTTCAAGTAATGCCCTTGATCCATCCTGGCTGTGTGACCCTAAGCTAGTCACTTAATTTCTACAGCTTCAGTTAACTGAGTTAATTTTTACTGGGTAGAGGGGCAGCAGGTGGATCTACATTGGGAACACATTCACCTGAAATTTGACTCTAAACTGTATGGAATCACAGACACTTGGTCAAGTTTTGCTGAATTGAAATGCATTTAAATGAAGGTTATTGCTTACTATTAAGCATCCTGGATAACAGATATCAGATTGAATGCATATATTAGAGAAATACAGTTTCTATTCAGTGTCTCTGTTTAAATAACCCCCAATACAGGCATTTCTTAAGTACCTATAATGTTCTAGGGCCAGGAGTGGGGAACCTGGGGCCTTGAGGTTGCATGTGGCTCTCTAGGTCCTCAAGTGTAGCCCTTTGATCGAATTCAAACTTGAATTCAAAATCCCCTTAATAAAAGTATTTGTTCATTATATTTGGGTTCATTTGAAAGGCTACACCCAAGGACCCAGAGGGTTATATGTGGCCTTGAGGCTTCAGGTTCCCCTCCCCTATTAGGCACTGTCAAAACAAAAGCAAAAATAAAAATGAAGGTTTTTACACTGCAGGAACTTAAAAATATTATGTTCATACTTAATGAACATTTGTAACAAATTATCTATCCACCTGAATGTTGGATCTTTGTCACTCTCTTAACCCATGATTTGATTGTCATAGGGAATTCTTGTTGAAGAAATGTTTATACTGTTTATACCAGTCTCAGATAGTACAAGCTCCCCCACTTAGAGTCATTGAAAGCTGTATAGAAAATGAGAGGCTTAGTGACTGGTACAAGACCACAGGAATAAGTAAGATGAGTCTTGAAATCAGGTGCTTCCCGACTAAAAGGCCAGTTGTCCATCCATTTTACCATACTGCCTCTCTGAAGGGAAAGCTCCTTTCCCTTTACTGCTGAAAACCTTACAAGGGGATTTTTAAAATAAATCATGAGCAGCTGGGGGAAGGTAAAGAACGGGGAGAGGAAAGAAGCCTCTTTGGGGGGAATTTGTCCTCTGATGACAGTCTGGTCTTCAACCTGTTTTCTTCCTGGCTCCATTTCTAATATCTCTTGGTTTTAATTCTCTCCAGAAGAATGGCTTGTTGTCTTTTATCTCTGAAACTGTAGGGGAAGAATTTTTCCTTATTATTTATCCAGTAGAATTTCCTATCTGCAAAAAGAGCAAGATCAACTACTCTATTCATCTTTACCCTTTTAATTTGTACTCCTCACCCCTCTGGTTTGAACATGATAATAATTTTTATATCATTTATTTAGCAAATTAAAGTTTTCAAAGCATTATATATGTATATGTAATCTCATGTAATCCTCATCCAAACTCTATGGGCATGTATTCATTTCACAAATGAGAAAATTCCGAATGAGAGATCCTAAGGGACTTACCTGGGGTCACATAGGTTGTGTCTGACACAAGATTCAAGTCTTTTTGACGTTAAGGCTAGAATTGTACGCACAATGGGAATGAGCTACCAATCATGGAACATTGTACTGAATCCAGATCTTGATATCATTTAGCATTATGTTTGTCCTGAAAAGGTATCAAACTATTAACTTTTATCTGTTCCTAACATAGATATTTACGTGCATATGTATTACTAGTAGGTAACAAGTGGAGTAATTCAAATCCTCTTTAAATTTCTGAAGGCTAATCCTTCATTTTAAGGTAGCACAACAGTCCCTATGCTGAGTAGTAATTGAAAAGACACATAAATGCCACACAGATTTGGTTCAAAAGAACCATATTTTATAGCAAGCATCACCTATGATGAATCAACAATATTTTTTTCTTTTCCAGATTATATCCTGTTTTGCAGTCTTTAATTATTATATCCCATGTTACACTTAAAGATTGAACCCCAAATTTTAAAAATGGACAATTTGTCCTTTAGTTTAACAATAGTATTTGCAAACTGAGAGGCTCGGATTTTAATTTCAGTTTTTCCACTGCCTTTATGACCTGAGGGAAGCCAATTGACTTCTCAGTGTTTGGTGTCCCATTATAGCAACGAGGATAATGACGATGCCTTATCAATCACACCAAAAATGTTGGCAATTAGACAACATAATCGCACCTTTTTCAGTTTTGATCTAGAGCCTTTGTCCTGAGTGACTCAAAATACTTTCATTCATCCTCCATGTTCTCACAGCAATCTTGAGCAAGAGGAGGTGGTTTAAATTTGTACAAGTTAGCATTTTTCCGAACAAAATGACATGAAAATCCAATTCATTCCAACTAACAAACTCACGCAGCGTCTTAAGAGTTGTGCTAGATGGAGGAGAAGGGCGCAAACAGAAAATATCACACTCCTTTTCCTTTAGAAGTTTATTATCTGTTGGGGGTACATTGGGGTATATGACATATACACTGATTAGAATAAAACATTGTAAGGAGTAATGAGTGATAAGCAAGGGACTTTGCCAAAGTAATCTAGGAAATGTTGAGGGGAAAATAATATTTTTTGGCTTTCATGATCACATATTTAGAAAAAATATCCCCCAAAATACCAGTTTCCTTGGTTTAAATAGCTTATTGGAAAGTTGACTTAAATTAATGTCTCATTTATAAATACCATTTAATGTGATCTCTACTGATCATATTTGGAGAAGGGACAGTGAAACTTTTCAATAACTCATATTTGATATTTATACAGTATTTTCAAGTTCATAAAAACTCTTTATACATATTACCTCATTGAATTTTCACAACAATCTTTGGGAGGTGTCTTACAGTTAAATTGTCCTCTTTTTATAGGTGAGAAAACTGAGGTGAGGCTTCAATGTCTGATGAGACTTTAAGTGATTTTGCCCCTTGACTGAGTATCTGAGGCAAGACTAGAATCCAAGTTTCCTGAGTCTAAGTTCTAGGTACTACTAGACCATACTTACAGTGACAGCTTCTAGAGAACAAAAAGCAAATGCTACAATTGGTTCCAATCCCAGACACCATGTCTCTATTTCTGGATGTCACTAAGATAAAAATCTAGCATGAGCTGTGACTTGTGATGAATGTGAAGCCGAACAAAATGACTTTTTTTTTCTTTTTAAGCTGGTTTGAGGAAAGGAAACAACTGATGCTCTGTGGGAATGAGGCAATAACAACAGAGACCAGCAAAGTCCAAACCACTCAACTCATATTTTGCTTCCATGTTCACCATCCATGGGGATGATCTTCAGACTAAGAATGATAGAATAAAAATGCTTTGTATTCCTGGCTAACCAAGATAAGTGAGAGGATAGTAGGAGAGGATAAGGCTGTCTTGAGTGAGGTTGTCTGATTAACTACATTCCCATCACATTGAGAGAACTTGTATGTGAGCAGGGAACTCCAGTTAGTGGATTTGGAAGGGATCTTAGAGGTCATGTAGCCTCAGCCTCCTTATGTTTTAGAGAAGAAAACTAGTTTCCCCTAAGTAGGAAGTGTTTGCTGCACAATTTGAACCCATTACTCTATGGATTTCTATATTATCATCATTTGAAAAAAGTGGAATAACTTGTCAAAGGTGATTGAATTAGTGACAGCCAGAATTTGAGAGTGGGTCTTCCAACCCCAGATTCAATACCCTTTCTATTCTAACCCATGGCCTCGATTTAGAATATTAAAGAAATTATGTAGAATGACATTAGGACCTGGCCTGGAGTCAGAAAAACTCATCTTTCTTAATTCAAATATGACCTCAGACTTTTACTAGCTGTGTGATCCTGGGCAAGCCATTCAACATTTGCTGCCTTGATTTCCTCATCTATGAAATGAGCTGGAGAAGAAAATGGCAAACTACTCCAGTATCTTTGCCAAGAAAACCCAAGCAGGATCTTAAAGAGTCAGACATGACTGAAATGACTCAACAACATAAAGGATCACTTTTCAACAGTTTCAGCTGTCAAAATGGTCTTCCTCCTGAGGCACTAAACTAGCTACTCCAATTGCCTGGAGAAATTCAGGCAAAGATTGCTTGGCAGCCTTTTTGGGAAAGTGATAAAGATATTCTGCCTTTCAGGAGGAAGGAATTTATTAAGCCCCTACTTTGTACCAGGCATTTATTTCATTTGTATTATTTCATTTGATACTTACAGCCCTAGGAGGGAAGTACTGTTATGATTTCCACTTTACAGATGAGGAAATTGAGACAGAACTTAGATGATTTACCCAGGTCATATAGCAAGGAAATGTTCAAGGTATGACTTGAACTCAGGTCTTCCTGACTCTAGCCATAGCTTCTATCTAATGTGTTCTCTACCTGTCCAGAACCTGCTAACCTCTTAAGACTTCACAGATGCTGAGGCTATAACTCATCACAACGTCTTGTACCTAACTCATCTTCCTCAACTTCAGAAGGAAGTTAATGATGGGATAAATAATCCAGATGGATGAATAATTAACAGTAGAAAACCACTCTGAAAATCTACAGCTCCTGAAATTCTTAAATGAAACAGCTTATCTGGTAGCATACAGGAAGCAATGTATCCCGTTAATAGAGATTTTTGAGTTGGAGAAAATCCTACTCTTCTTAGTCAGAAGTGAAGGGTTTTGGCTATCAGTAGAACTATGTACATTATCTGTTTTACATATCCAACTGATTTTGGCTTGTCAAAATGCAGAAGAGATTTTCAACATCTGTTCAAACAGCAGTTTTTATCTGACCAACCCCCCTTCCCCATTTTAAACCTTGAGATATGTTCCATTGGTTACCTGGTGATCCAAGGTCAACATTGCCCCACAGAACTGGAAAACTAAAGTCAACTCCATGAAGGATGAAAAAGTAAAGAATGTTTAAAGTGAATTTGATTCCTTAAGATAACAATAAGACTGTTGTGGGGCTAGAGGAAAATTGATCAGATTTTGAGGCAGCTGGTCAAAAGGAGAGCAATCTTAGCACTTCTCTGTATCCAGAGTGGTAGCCAGATTCTGTGAGAAAGAGTATCCTTTTGCCTCCACTTGTCACAGAAGTGTTATATGGGAGGGGGATAGATAGTGCTGGATATGGTCATTCCTTGAGTTCTTTTTTTTTCAGTTCATTCCTCCCAAATATGCTTTGCTACTGTTAACACTTTGGTCTTCCCATAAAAGTTGCCTAACCTTTCCGCTCAGTTGTCCAGCTGTGAATTGGAAGAGAGGGCTCTGATTTATCAAAGACAGGAGCCTCAGCAATCCAGTCTGTTCTTGTGTTACTCCAAATTCAGGGATGAATTCTATTAGCCAAGTAAAATCACTTTCTTTGCTGAATTTGGACAAGTCTTTAATTGATAACATCCATATGGTGCTACCAGTTGGTTTTAAGCCCCCACTCATATGCACTGAAATGCATTGTGTCTCATTTTTGGCAAAATATATTTTAACAAAAACTATTGTCAGAACACTGTGGACCATTCCACTTATTCTCATTCAAGCAAATCAAGCTGGTACAAGAGTATGGTCAACGAGACATGGGGGTTTCTCCTCCTTTTTCACCCTGGAATGTACCGATTTTGCCCTCGAAGATACCCATTCTTAACTAGATCCCTTTCTAAGCAGCTGTCAAACTGATTCTATAATTCCTTTACCCAACTGCCAGCCCAAGACTCATCTGGCTCATATTTCCTAGACAGCCAAGTATATACACAATTCCTAGCCTAAGCAGTCACACATGCAAAGTTCTTGGCTTTCCTTCTGTGCAAATCTACCCTTTTCCCCAGGCAAACTCTTGCCTCTGCATGGTGACTGATATTCTGTACTAGAATGACATCTCTTTGAGGGAATGGGTTTGATTTATTGTTGTCCAAATGTCATCTCACTCCCCACCTAGAAGCTGTTGTCTGTGGATATTAGGTCACTCAAAGTCATGTCTGACTCTCTATGGCCTCATTGGGGGTTTTCTTGGCAAAGATATTGGAGTAGTTTACTATTTTCTTCTACAGCTCATTTTATAGATGAAGAAACTGAGGGAAACAGGGTTAAGTGACTTGCCCAGGGTCACACACCTATAATCTAGCACATGGCATTGGGTAGAGTAGGTGCTTAATCAATGCTTATTAAATGATAGTTGTTGAATTCAGTTTCGCATTGCAATCATCCTTTGGATATATTCTCAAAGAAACTATCTAGAGTCCACATGTATGTGTATGTATATATGTATTTCTAAAATCTCAGACTTGGATGGACTTTTTGAAGCAGATAAGTGGTGCAGTGTACAGAGGGTTAGGTTTGGAAGTAAATAAACATTAGTTCAAATATTGACTCATATACTTACTAACTGTGTGACCCTGGGCAATTAATCTCCCTAAGTCTCAGTTTTCTCTTCTGTAAACTGAAGGAGACAACCTTAAATGTCTGCAAGAACCTTTCCATTTTAAAATCTTTAATACTATAAACTTTTCCCCCCAACCTGTAGCTCAAGGAGAGTATTGTCTCCAATGCACATCCAGCATCCACTTGCAGATCTCTAGTATGGAGGAACTCAGCACTTCCCGAGGCACCCCATTTCACTGCACTGCTGTAATGTTAAGAAGCTGTGCCATATTATAATGAGCTGCCATTTTCCTCTCTATCTTCCACTCTTGACTCTAGTTCTGTCCACTGGATCCAAGCAGAATCAGTCTAATCCATCCTTCCACAGCAGCCTCTAAATGCTTGAAGAAAGCTCCTCTACGTTTCCTTCCTTTCCCCCAGCTCTCCTCAAAGCTAAGCATTCTTTCATGTAACTGATCCTCACATGACATGGTCAGGCTCCTGAATGTGTGTTCAAGCTTGTGAAAGTCCTTCATATGGAAGTGCCCAGAACTGAACACATCACTTGCGCATGTGCTCTGCTTGGCAGAGCGTATCTCCCAATAGTTTAGCAAACAAGTCTGGATTCTCTCTTGCTGATGCCACTTAGCATCACGTCTCTGCTTGGTAGAATGAGGAGAATAGATAGGCGATATTGCTGTATCTATTGTTTGCATTTACTGGGCAAGTGCCCATCATGAGACACGGGAGACACAGAAGATCACATTCTCATTCTAAAAGAAACCAGAATGTATACTCAGAAAGTTACAGAACAATTCTAGGGACTTCAGAATGACTGTGTCAGGGCAGGTGAGAAGGCAGCTGAATTCTCCTGTGCTTTGCCGATATCTCAGAATTGGAAGAGACCTCAGACTTTATATATCAATGAGTTATAATCCAGTCTGATTGAAACCCAGTCTAATTCACTGATACCTAACTCTTATTATAAGGATTCCCCTTTCTCCCTTTCAACCCCAGAAATCAATCGTATTTCTCTTCTCTGATGTCAAAAGCAAAGGGTAGAATCTATTTCATTTTCATGTAACAGCCCTTCAAATAAATCTTGGAACTGGTTTTCACCATTTTTGTCAGTCTTCTCTGGGTATCTGGACTCCTCAACATCCTCCCCATATTGTGGTGCCCAGAACAACACACAATACTTCAGATGCAGATTGACCAGCATAGAAAATAGAGAATGCCCTCTCATGTTGGACACTCTCCTTTAAGTGGGTGAATTTCTTGTGGTTTATTTTCCTGAAAGTGTCAAACTTTTTCACAAATGACCTGGGAAGCGTTAATACTGTAAACCCAGCAAAGATACCCTGGATCTTGGCTTTACATAAAGAGAGAAGGCACTTTTAAGGTGATCCAATTCAATCCACTTCTTTTGCAGGGAGAGAAAGGGTTTCTTCGATGAGAAAGGGACTTGCCCAGGATCACACACCTAGTGGATATCTCGGGAGAATTTTAATCTCTGTCTTTCTGGCCTCTCCTCATCGTTCTTTTCATTAAACCAGGCTTACCTTAGTTGGCACCTCTTGGTCAACGGAATCTTCTGTAGGTTCTGGGAAGCGTCTGGGATTGGAATGACTCTTAGGAGGCTCTGACTCGCTGCCTTCATTTAGCTGTTTTGAGAAGGAATAGAGGTGGTGAACCCAGCAGGTGGTCTGAAGGCCATTCCCTCATGCCCAACTGCTTCCCAAATAGAGAAATCGTTAAATGAGCCAAACTTACCCAGGGTCCTTACTGTGTTTTTTCTCTCTCTCCCTTTTGCTAACGCTCTTTAGCCCCCGCTCCTCTGTGTAATCAATGTTTTGCACACAGTAGGTGTTTCATCCTGCAGCTGGGCATGTTGATCCCCTCTGCCCTGCCCCTCTCCCCAGCTCACACACTCCTTCCGTGGCTGCCCAGGGCCCTTTACTCCTCAGCAGGTCTTGGGCAAGAGATGTTTTCTCTTCATTTCGGTAAAGGAGGGGACAGAGCACACTCGAACTGCAGTTCCCTAGCTCTGCCTCTGAGAATTTCTCATCCAAACCTCAATCACGTAGGATTGCGTAGAGAGAAGAGGAGAGACAGAAGACACAGAAAGAGAAGGGGGAGGGAGGGCGAGAAGGAGGGAAACACAGGCAGCCGCTGGGGCTGGGGGAGGGGGAGGAGGAAGACCAAAGCCATCCGCCGGAGCCCAGGAAGAAAATGGGCCCAGCAGCCCACGCTTGCTCGCTGCCCAGAGGCTGTTGAGGGCTGGATTTTAACGCCCGCCTCCCAGACCCCCTTTTCTTTTTCCCAGGCTGCAAGGCAGAAGTTCGGAAGGCTTTCCCTTTCTCCACCCCCCACCCCCTTCCCAGTCATTTGCCCCAGCGTGTCTTCTCTGCCTGGAGTTTCCTCCTGAGCGAGCCCCAGCCAAAGTGAACAGAAGCCTGGAAGCCCAGTCTGAGCCGGAGCCGGAGCCGGAGCCGGAGCCCGAGCCTGAGCCCGAATCTGAGCCAGGTCTGCCGCGGGCACCCAAGGGTCTGTCGGGCCGACGGACCAGCCCTTGCCGGACTCTGACCAAGCGCTCGCGACGTAGCCCCTTGTGAACTAGGCTCAGCCCTGAACTTGACCTCCCGCGCCCAGCCGGGGGCGCCGATGGATCCCCCGGAGCTTCCTCTCCGTCGGACGCGGGAATACCCCTTGCGCTGAGCCGCGCCAGCACCCAGCTGCTACCGGGCGGGCTTGGGGCGGTGTCGGCTGCGGGCGCTTACGGACGGCGGGGCACACTAGCTCCTGGGCAGCCGGTGCCCCTTGGGAGCAAGCTGTCGCCAGTCTCCCGGGGCTCGGCTCTCCCCTGGGCTGACGCGAAGGGCCGGGTGGGCCGGACGATGATGTGGCTCTGTGCGCTCCCGGAGCTGCCGCGCCTGCCAGCCGCGGTCTCAGGCCAGCAGCCTCCAAAGGGCAGGATGATGTGTGCCCGCAGCGTGCAGGTGCTCCGAGCGTCCTCTCCAGCCGCCCCCTCCTCCTTTTCCTCTGCCTGCTTCAGCTGCTCCGGACGCGTGTTGTCCTCCTCCCAGGGCTGGGATGGGGGCCGCAGAACTGTCTGAGCGTCCGCGGCCGCCTGCATCTCGGATCTAATTCATCGGTCTCCTGGTTGGGCCGATTATTCTCTGTGTGGAAGCGGGGACGTCTCTCCGAACCCGGGGCGAAGGGTTGGCGCCGCGGGTGGGCCGGCAGGCGGGTAGGCGCGAAGCAGGGCCCTCGGGGCGATGCCTTGAGCCCTTGGACGCTCCAGAGCCAGGGCCCTCCTGCTTCTGGGCCGGCCCATGGCAGGGAAACCCCGCTAAAGCGGCCCAGGGAGGGCCTGGGCCGCACTCAGCACCCCAGAGACACCCCCCACCCCAATCCAGGGTTGAGCTTCTCCGCTGGGGCTGGGGATCAGGGGACCCTCCGCTGAGCCTCCCAGACGCTCATTTCCCGAAGATATTCCCACTGTGCGGGTCTAATCCAGGAGCAGAAAGGGATTTCCCTCCTGCAGACTGGGCTCTCTATCCCCTCCTCCCCGCCCCTTGCCCTCGCCTTGGGGGTGGGCGGGCGGTTCCCGGGGGCGCTAGGCTCCCGGGGATCTCCCTCCCCAAGCTCCCTCCCCTCCTTTTTCTTTCTTCCTCCCCCCTCCCTCTCTCCCTTTTTCCCTTGACTACACCGCTCGGGTGAATAGACGTTGCCACAGCTCCTGGAGCTCGCCCCACAGCTGGTAACAGCTGCCAGGGCAACACCAAACCTGGTGAAGCACCAGAACCGGGGCCCCATTCTACCTTGCTCCTATTTGTGTCCCCCCCCCCCCTTTCCAGGTAGGCTTTGGCTTCCAGGCGCAAGTCACTCATTTCGTTTGGAACAAAACGTAAATCTAGCCATCCACACAAGTACCACCGAGGTCGGGAGTGGTGGGCGATGTTGTCAGCGCGGGCTGACCTGGGCGGAATAGCTCCTTTGGTCTTGCAGAGTCAGCCAACCGGCACTTAAGTGGTTGCCCGGCTTTTTCTCAACTCAGCTTCGGTGTTTTCTTTTCTAAAGGCCCTTAGCTTTTACTCACTTTCTAGCTTTTGTTGTTGTTAGCAGGGGGCGGCTTCCCGCCCCACGCTCACCGCTTTGTACACAGTTTTTACTTCCTCACCTTTGCTTGGAGGTCAGGGTGCAGCCAAAACCCCGAGGGCAGGTGTCTGAGGACTCGAGCCCGGAGCCACCTTCTTATTTGGGACAGCACCTCAGTGCACAGACACTCCAGAGCCGGGCCTGACTCCAGGCAAGCCTAGCCAAACGCCTTGTTCGACCTCCCCTGGACAGCTGAGTCCCACGGCTCCAAGACCTCGGGGCCAACGTGGGGTGGGAGTGGGTGGGGGGGTGACCTCGGCTTGCAAAAAGAACCACCTATCTTTTACTTTCTGCTGCGGCGCTCCGGGAAGTTTACACTCGGATTTACCTTCATTTTATCTCCACCAACAAACAGTTCCTTCGTGGTCTCCTAATTACCCACGGATCAAGACTGACTTGATCGGCTGCTGGGCGCCGGGTTTTCTCTACCGCAGCCAACACAGAGCTTCTTCATCACTGCCTCGCCTTTGCCTAATCGAGGCACTTTCGGGGTCCTGACTGACCTGCCTTGGATTAGGAGGGAGGGCGACCAGTCCTCCTTCCTCTCCCGACCCAGGAGCCCTCTGGGGCTGGAGCTGGGGCCCCGACGGCTGAGCAGCTATGGCTGCGGCCATCGCCAGCTCGTTGATCCGCCAGAAGCGCCAGGCTAGGGAATCGAACAGCGATCGGGTTTCGGCCTCCAAGCGCCGCTCCAGCCCCAGCAAGGATGGGCGCTCCCTTTGCGAGAGGCATGTCCTCGGGGTGTTCAGCAAGGTGCGTTTCTGCAGTGGCCGGAAGAGGCCCGTGAGGCGGAGACCAGGTCAGTGGCAGCAAGCGAGACCCGCGGTGGGCTTCCTTCCCTCCCCCGACCCCCGGCAACCTCCTCTTTCTCACCACTTGGGTTCCCATGGAGCCCCTTCCCTCATCATCCCACCTAAGGTTCAGCAGGCACAAGCAATGAGGATGAGCCCCGGAGGCCTGGGCCAGGATGGTTCCTTCCCTCACCTTGCCCGCAGTTTCCCTTCCAAAACCTTCCACTAGCTGCCTCCCCTCCTTGCCTAGTCCCTTCTGTCTCTGTCCAACGTCCTGTCAGCTCAGCTCGGGATCTTCCTTTCCACACATTCTCCATCCTCGTCCCATGTGTCCCCTTTTCTGTAATCATCTTCCCACAGCCTTCTCTTGGGAGTTTGTCTCTAGTCTTCCCTCCTCCTTCCTTTTGTATTCGGGGGTTTGAAATCGGTGAAGTCGGCAGGCCAACGGTGGACGACTGTGGGCCTGGTGGGAAGTCAAGCTAGGCTTTGCTTTGTCTTCAGCTTCTTGCTTTTCCTTTTCTTAACCTAAATGGCGTTAAATTCCATAATGGAGAATGTGGGAGAGGGTGTGATGGGACCAGCAAGAGCCGTATCAGCCCACTAGTGCTTATTTTAGACGAAGATGTACATCACTTTCAAGGCGAGCCAGAGTCCGGGTTTGGGAGAATCAAAACAAACAAAATTCCCGCTCTCTCACTCCCCCCTCCCTTATCTGATTGCTGGAGTGTGATTGCATGACTTTAAACATTCATTTCTTCTCCCTGAACTTCTAAGAAAAGGCCAAAGAAGAGTTTACTGTTTTCGAAAGAGAGAGTTGGCTGGCTAGTTTAACCTTTCGCATTTCTGGCTGCTTTTTATGTTTTCTGTGGGCCGAGGCAAAAGCACTTGAATGAGGCAAATGCTTGAATGGAGGAGTCACTTTAAGCAAGTCTAGGAAAGTTAGTATAAGTTTTAGCTAAGAGATTTTAAAGTATTCCGTTATTGCCCAAATTAAGGCAAATGAAGGATGTGTTTCTTATTTATCATGGATATCTGACATGAAATTAAAAGAGAGTTAGCATTGGATCTCGTCTGTGTTAGTAAGAAAACAGCATCACAGGATTTTATAGCTGGAAGAGAATTTAGCCATCACCTGAAATAACCCTTTGGTATTATGGAAAAGGAAATTGAGTCTCCCAAAGGAAGTGACTTGCCTTTGGCCATATACGTAGGAAAAAAAGTCAATCATGATTTGAAACCAAACCCTGAGAGTCAAAATCCAGTCCCCTTGATCCTGCATCTCTTAGCCTCATAAATGTAACCAACTCAATGGAAAGGACGTCATGGTCTGAATGGTTCCCCCAAACCTGAGAGTTAATTCTTGAACAGTGTGGTATTCCATGGATTTTCCTATTATGTGGTTGGTAAGACACTGAATAATTCTACCCCATAGTTAAGGAATTGATGTAAATAAAAACCACCCCTCTGTTTGACAGGACTGTCACCCTTTTGTGGTTTTCCTTCTAGTGGAAGCAAAAAAAATTTCAAGGCTCTGAATTCCCTTGGTTGCATTTCTAACCTGTAGCTATAGGAATTAAATTATATGAGTAAAGAATTTAAATTTCTTTTGCTGGACCCCTCCTTTCAGTAACTAGAAATCTTCCAGTTAAATAGCAAAGAACCTGGGAGAATGTTGTCCTGTCATTGGCTGCTTATTGGACTTCCATAAGCATCTTCTTAGAACAGTGAATTTCAGACCACCTTGGAATTTATCCTGTTATTTTTTTCCACCTGACTATGGTATCCCTCTCCTCTCATCCAACTCCATGCATATCCATGTATCTTCTCAGAGAGATTCTCGATGGTTACTTTTCTAGTTGAAGTTTGCCAGATGGAGTAAGATATTCCAAAGATGTCAACACTTGTTAAGCCATCCAGAGGGCTAGTGCAGCATGTATTTCATCTAGCAACCCAGGGATTTAATCTGTTCTCAAACTGGCAAATTTTCTGGTTTTGAGATCGGGTGCTATTCTTAATACTAACAAAGCAAAATAATGAAACTGTTGGTTTGCTGTCAGGAGCCATGATTCACATTGCTTGGGGAGAACCTATTTATAGTGAGCCCAAATCTCCAGACTGGCAGCATGGATCACAGCACCAGACAGGGCTTTTTAATGATTTGGGGGAGGGGGTGTGTGGAGAGGGAGTGAGGGGAGAGAAAATTTGCTAAAATCAGAAGAATATCAAAGTCAGAGTGATTCCATAAAGGGACTTTCCCCCCTCTACTCCGGCAAACAATACCTTTCTCTCCTGTCTCACCTGGATCTTGTCATTCATAAAGCATCTCTGGGTGAAGTACCCAGATCAAGTAACAAATGGCGCAAGAAGATTGAGGGAAGGGAACTGACAACAAATTCCTCTAGGATGCTGAACATTGCTTGAGTCTATGTCCTTTAAGTCCTAGGTAAAAAGCTTGTCATTTGGACTCAGAGTCAAGTGCACATGATACAACTGAGGCCACAATCACCTAGCAGCTAAGAGACTGCAGGTGATTTACCTACTGACTGGGGAAATTTCTCTTCTTCTTGCTCAGTACCTTGGCTCTCCCAGTTGACCCATCTATGGATAAGATACAGATACAAAATTATTAGTGAATCTTGGTAAATTATATAGATTCTCTTTGAACAAAGGTGAAGTGTGGAACCATAAAACAAGACCGGGGGAATGTTGATAGCTACAACATTACACTCTAAGATGTCATGTTTTCTTTGTTAATGTAAAATAGTAATATTCCTATTTTCTAATCAATGTTTGTTGGTTTGAAGGGATAAGAGAGGGCATTTGGGAGTGTCAGTCATTCAAGCATCACTTTCAAGTCCTGAACCCTTCAAGTGCCTTGTTAGATTGTGAGAAAATGAACTGCAAAGTAGAGTTGCTTGGGATTAGCTTCATGGATACTGTTCTGAGCTAGAGAGGAAGGATCGAGGAACAAAAATTGAGGGGTCCCCAATTCATTTCTGAGCCATAAACTGTCTTTGGGAACACTTGTGTTTCATAGTTCCTCATCTCATGATCCCCTCAATCTCAGTAGTAAGTGCGTGAGTATAAAGCAGCTATTTAAGAAATGGCATTGTTTTTGGAGAACCTACTTAAAATAAGACCAGATTTCAAGGAAATTATTTAGAAAATTAGTAGTCGCCTTTGGCTATTGTAATGATGACTTCCCCCACTGGCATATTGGTTTTGTCCTATGGCCTTTACATTACTGGAGGGTGAGCAAAGATGAATGAAAGCTGGTGAAGTGGTAAGTCCTTGAATAGTGTCCCAACCTCTAAAACTAGCTAGAAGTAAGAGAGCTAGTACATGGAGTGTGAATCTTACATAGTCAATAGGGGAGATTTTCTCAGGGAAATAACATAATTCCAAGTGAAGTGATAGGTGTGTGTGTGTGTGTGTGTGTGTGTGTGTGTGTGAAGTGATGTATATATTTTCCCATTAACTGAGCACCTTGGTATAGTAGGTCAGAGATTTATTCAGAGATACTATATGGTGGACTAGATGACATTTGAGGTCCCTTCAGAATCTGAAATTCTGTGATTCAGTGTGAGGAAAGATGTACCCAGAAATCAAATAGGCATAAAGTACAATCAACACCATGGCAATTGCCTTCATCTATGGAATCTTCTTTCCTTATAGATTTTGAAGGAGAATCAATGTTTCATTAGAAACATTGAAAAGGAACTATTACAAATCCCTTTTCACAGTAAGGATGCATATGCTAAATGATACGTCACAATTGTTTCTTTGAGCTCCCCCAAAGCTGTGATCTATGATCCATGTTTTAAATATAGCAAAGAAGTGAACCAAAATTAAAACTCATTTTGTGAAGTTTCAGTGGTCTCATTTGTTTGGGTACTTGCTCTTTCCACTCAGACAAATCTTGTTTTTCTGAAAGGAATTCTGTGCCCTTCATGCTCTCCTAGGTAAGTGTGCTTTAGATGGTAATCTCCCTGTGCCACATTTTGCTATCAGACAGTCTTTGACAGAGAAGAGTGAAAACACCACAGACAAAAAGCAAAACACTAGAGAATAGAACAGAATGCTCATCATCTGGTCTCTGAAAAGTCAAAGATGTTTTCTAAGTGACTTGAACTCTTAGTCAAGGTAGGGCTCGAAAATGGGTTTCTCTCTCTGCTGAGGTGTATTGAGACAGGTTTAAAATTCCCCCTCTTAGAAGAATGAGTCACAATTCTGAACCACAAAAATCAGGAAAATGAAATGCATTTTAGTTTGACATTTGTCATCAGGAATTCTTTCTCCTCAGAATTCCACCAGAGGGTTAACCTGGCATTTTGTATGGATTTTATGATCTCCTTTCTACAAAAGCACATTCAATTCTTCAAATTATGTTTCTATTGTAAGTTCATGTTGCCTTTGTAGCAACTCCCATGATACCTTGATTCTTTTATCCCTCAGAAATCCCATCAAGCAATACAGGATTAAAACTTTGAAGTTTTAAGGAAATTGATCTTCTTGAAGAGAATAAGAAGATCAGCTTGCCAAAATGCTAACAGCCTTCAAGTTTGAGGGAAGGGCAAGCGGAACTTGGGGAGCAGAACTTTCGGAGCCAAGGAGTCTTACAAAATCAAGAAGTCTTTCATCTACTGATGTTCAGTCACTGTTATCTCTCTGTCATTGATGAATATCCCATTGGTGTAGGGTGTCTCTTGATAGTTGACTTCCCTAATTTGTTTCTCTGAAAAGGACTGTATTCTATTACACTTTATTTGCTTGTAGTTCAATAGACTTTGTGAAATTTATTGCAGCAGGGTATCTGCTAGCCACCCTGATGAGTGACCCACCTCTGAGCACTGCACAGCTCTCACTGTAATAAAATGAAATTTTAAAAGAAAATGGTACTTCAATGATGACATTTTGTGGTTTGGGTATTCTTTTTGCCATACATCAATATAGCTCTGGGGTCATCATGAAATCACTACTGGCCTCGTTCCAGGTGAAGATGGCTATATCCTACCCTGTGACTCTACTTGTCATCCTTGTGGCTTTTCAAATGGGAACATCCCCATCTCCATTGCTACCACTCCTTGAGCAGCTGCCTCACCATCACTTTGCCCCACTTTGGTGTAGAGGCTTCTTGAGTGCAGGAGCTGTTTCCTCTCTGTATGTGTATCCCCAATGTTAATCGTGCACAGTGCTTGGCACCCAGCAAGTACTTAATAAATTATTTTTATTCATAAATTTCTGCATGCATGTAATACATTCGGGTTTCTTAAAGACAGTGGATTTAAGTCAGGCTATATAACGATCATGTGAAGACACTAGGCTTGTTTATTCCAGAAAAGGGAAGAATTGGAGAGTATATGATCTTGTCCTCCAAGTGGTTGAAAAATGTCGTGTTAATCCTATGAATTTTTCATGACTTCAGGTTTTATGTGCATGTGTGTCTTTCTGTACATGTACAACTGGATGTGTTGTATGTATGTTTGCAGAACTAGGAACTAGTAGATTCTGAAGAGAAGTAAATGTAAGAGAGTTGGTCTCCAGGGTGGGGGAGACGTTCTAAACCCAAAGAAAAGAAATGGGCTGCCTAATTAATCAGCTTGGGAGTTCTGTGTCACTAGATGTGCTCAGACATGTGTTTGGTTGCAGTAGGTGACCTGGGAGATGCCTTCATTTTACATTTGGCTTACAAAAAGGTGATCTATGTTCAAAAGGCTTCGAACTGTTCTCTGGATGAATGGGTGATTTCAGGATCTGAATAACTCACCTCAAAGAGGAACAGGCAGCTGGGGAGAGAATCTGGTTAAACATCCTGAGAGATGCTAAGCCTGCTCACAGCAAACCTGCGGCTGTGTGCATTGATCCCAGTGCTCTGGGGAGTAAATGAGGATACAGAGAAGGCGGGTGAGATCACAAGGTCACCTAAATAGACTGTCTCTGTGGATCTGTGTTGTTATGTGTGTGCTCCAGGCCTGGGGTTCCAGGTAGGTCTCTCTCTCTCCCTGGATTCCCAGCACCCCAGAGACTTTGAGGGGAGGTAGCTCCTTGTGGAGGGGAAGAGACATTTGGGAGCCCTGGGTCCAGAGAGGTACTCTTTCTTTGGCTCAATGTAAACAACAGCTTTAGATGTTTTGAAAGGGGGAGAGAAGATTGCCAAACTCAGAGCGGTCAATCCTTGCAGAGGGCAGGCTGCTCCATTCCTTTGATGGTGAGGCCTGTTGGCAAACAGCTGGAAGCCCCGCACAAGGCTCATGTGGCCTTGACTGCAGAGATGCTTGGTAGAAGACTAATAGGTTGGGACTGTGGTAGCATATTCATGTTTGGATTCTTGGTTGTCCATAAAAAAGGTATATACATTAACAAGCTCTCCTGGCCTTTATTAACTTCAAAATAAAGAGCAGATTTCCACTGGGATTGGCTTCTCTTTATGAATTCTCCTATGGAGAGTTAATTTAAAGGTTGGAAAAGAGGATGGGGTTTTGATATTAGGAAATATGAGAATGTTTTCTACACCATTGTCACAGTAGAGATTTTAGCAGATGAGTCCTTTTTTCCTGACATGGTCCAGTCTGAATATTGTTGGATTGTGACATGCTGCTAAAGGATAGATCTAGAAGGCATTAGCTGGCAGGGGCAGGGAACGTGGAGTGTTTATTCCAATTCTGTATTCGTGGGGCTTTAGAAGTGTAGCATTAACTCAGAAATCCATCTGAGCATGACCTGGCTGTGGTTTGTGGTCAGATCTCTGCCTTAGGGAGTTTTGTCTTCCTTCAAGACACAAGTCAAGGAGCCCCTTCTACATGAAGCCTTTGCTGATTCCCAGCCTAAGCCTAAGCCTTGACTCCTTTCAATTTACCTACTTTGCAGTTATTTCTATTTATTCTCTTTACATGTTTTTCTTTAATTTAGAGATGGGCCTCTTGTATTCCCCATTATAATGGAAACTCTTTTCAGAAAACAGTTATTTCATCCTTGTCTTTGTAATCCTGATGCCCAGCATAGAACTTGATGCATAGGAGCTAATCAGTCTACATTGATTAAGCACCTCCTATATGACTGGCACTGTGCTAAGCATCAGGGATGCAAAAAGAGTCAAAAAGACAGTTGCTGCCCTCATGAAACTTCCAAACAGGGCAGACAGCATGCAACCAATTGCTTATTGCTTGACTGAAACAAGAAATGCCCAAATCCAATAATGCAGTGTTTATAGCATCCATACCCAACAATCTCTAGAAGGCAGAAGAGAGAGCCCCTGGCCTGAGGAAGGAGCCAGGTCAGGACCCTGATCACCAGGACTGACCCCTCCATTTATTCTCATTGTAGCGAAGGCAAGACCTGGGAAATCCAGGGCTCTGCCTTCTTGAAGAGGGCCCAGAGCTGAGAGTTCAAGTAATGACTGAGATTGACTGGGAGGGGCTCTGAGTACAGTGACCAGGAGCAGGGCTCAGGCTCTTCCCTCACTTTTGCGTGCTTGGTTATGATATTCAAGTGGCAAACAAAGAGATCTCCACAATTTCAGAGCCAGATCTAGCGTGTCTTTTCTGTCCCCATCTGAGCCAAGAGTTAGGGGAAATCTTGTAGTTCCTTGAGGAAGAAGAGAAGGCAAACCTGCTCCAATCTTCACATCACAGCAAGCTGCCATGATGAAAGCTGCCTTTCTACTAGACAGTTCCATCAGTCTAGGGTTTTCTCTCCATTCTGCAGTGGGTGGAAATCAACAGATCTTTGTTTCAAGTATTCAGTGCAAATTCTTTGAACTCCTACCTTCCATCTCTTCCTGTGCCTCTCCCTTGCTGAGTTCTGAATCCTCACTACAGCCTCAGATCACTCTACCCCTTCCTAGTTTCCCAGGCTATTATCCCAACTCTCACCTCACTTTTCTCCCTATAAAATCCTGACCCTTATAGTTATCCAATTCAATTTAAATGTTAGCCTCTAGCCTTGATTTCTTTACCTGTTTGTGCTGCTGCTGCCTATCTCTTTGCAGATACCAGTCTTGGATTACTTCCACTAGCTGCCTCCTCTCCTCTTTAATGAATGAGACTGAACGCCAGTGGGGACAGTCACATAACCATGTTGACTGAGTGCACTCAAAATATGTTATGTAATCTCAGCCAACTCCACACTAACAGTTCTTCTGGATTTAGGATTATTGATTGCTTCTTTTTTTTTTAAAGTCACCTTCATTTCACACTCCACTCCCCATGTCTTCCCTGTCCCAAGTGATTCATGTCTTATAACAAAGAAGGAAGGAGTATGGGGGGAGGGAGGGAAGGAGGGAGGGAAAGAGAGAGAGACAGAGAGAGACAGAGACAGAGAGACAGAGAGAGAGAATCAGAGAGAGACAG
This sequence comes from Bettongia penicillata ogilbyi, assembly GCA_023548195.1. Classification (NCBI taxonomy): domain Eukaryota; kingdom Metazoa; phylum Chordata; class Mammalia; order Diprotodontia; family Potoroidae; genus Bettongia; species Bettongia penicillata. Next base: position 4,978,083 of record JAJHZJ010000010.1, read on the forward strand.
AGACACAGAGAGAGACAGACAGAGACAGAGAAACAGGCAATAAATACTTTAGCAAAGTTAGCCAACACACCAACCAATTGTGAATGTATATTTGATCATCCACACCCATAATCCCTCCCTTCTGCAAAGAAGGGGAGGTTTATTATGTCACCTCTGAGAACAAACTTGGTCACTATAATTAGATGATGTTCAGTTGGTTTTGCTTTCATTCTTTCTATCTATATTGCTGTAATTGTTGTGTACATATTGCTTTCCTTCAATGTACATCAGCTCATTCAAGTCTCCTTGTATTTCTCTGAATTCTCATAAGAACAAAATTAATAAATTACGCTTCTGTGTTCTGGTGGCACAGCCATGTTCTGGAATATCCATAAAGAACGATTTGTTGAGCAAATCCCCAAGTGATGGGCATCTACCTTTTTCTAGTCATTGCTTCTACCAGAAGTGTCGCCACACATATTTTGGGATATGTGGGACCCTTCTTACTATCATTCTCATCCTTGGAGTATACAATGGCAGTTTCTGTATAAAAAGGTACCACCAGTGTTTAGTTGCATTTTAAGCCTAATTCCAAATTACCTTTTACTTGCTAACTCCCCTAGCATTGGATTGTTGTGTCTATCTCTTCTGCTGTCCCCTTCACCTGGAGTCTTTTGCCTTTTGTCCTCTCTGCTCCTTTGGTGAGTGTGAGCTAAAACTCCAGAGTGATCTTGATTTGCATTTCCCTTGTGATTAGTGCCTTGGAAAATCCTTTCGAGTGGGTGCTAATAGTTTACATTCGTTCCTTTGAGAACTATTTGTTGATATCATATTATATCGGCTCATTAGTAGGTAAGTGACTTGAGGGAAGAGATGATTTTTGCCTTTTCTTTGAATCTCCAGCATGTAACAAGGACTAGCAAAGAACATGTGCTCAATCAATGCCATTCACTTGGGGGTGGATATACTTTGGTCACTACACTTTATTTCCCTTCCCTCAGTCACTGCTCCAGTCAAACTGGTATTCTCACTATTCGTCTTGGTTTTTTGCAGATTGGCTAGCCTCCATAGCTACTCTCTGAATCCTTTGGCTCCTTCAAAATTCAGCTGGAGTGCCACCTTACACATGACACTTTTCCTAAAATCTCAGCTGCTACTAAACTCTTCTCTAATAATTTTTATACATTTGCATATTTGTGTGTATGTGTGCATGTATGTGTGTGTGTGCATGTGTGTGCATATGTGCACTGGCTTCCCTGATAGAATGCAACACCCTTGGAGGCAGGCAGTGTTCTATTTTGATGTTCTCTACCTGCCATCGGTCTAGCGCTTGCTGCACAACAGGCACTTAATAGATGTTTCTTGATCAGTTGGTTCTTTGGCCAGGGATTCACTGAGGGTAATCTTGTGTAACCAAAGGTAGATCACTAATTTCTCTGAACTTCATGGGTAATTATCTTTTTTATTATACTAGATTATGGAAATGCTTGTTTTATTCCATAAATTAAAAAAATTAAAAATCTGAAAATCTAAAATGATGGCATTGGGGCCTTGTAACTGGGTAAGAACCCTTCCAACCACAAACCTGTCATCCTTGATCTATTTGGATTTTGATCTTTCTGCACACATTTTGTTAAATTTTTCAATATATATCTCCCCCTGCCCAGTTACTTTGACTAAAGGTGAATTAATGAAAAGCTTGCATTAAGTCAATATAATGAGCCAGATATTAAGTTGAGTTTAAAGAAAATAACTATAAAAGTAAGGTGGTTCTTTGCACAAGGAAATTATATTCTAATAAAGGGAGGTGATATGTACGGGGGGGGGGGGGTGACCTGAGAAGGGTGTTCTGGTCTGAGCAATCACAGGGATGACCAGTTGACCCATGGACCAGCCTATTGGCACACTTAAGAAGAAATGGCATGGATGCTAAGGGCATGATGTAGAAGGAGAAGTCAGAAGCAGGCAGGTGGTATTCCTTCATGGCAGTAGGGTCAATGGCTAGATGACCATATAGGATGGAAAAGGGAAATGTGAAATATGGTCTGGTCTGGGGCTGATGACGTATAGAGGACTAAGTATATTTATACTCATTCAAAAGTCAGGACAACTCAGCTTTAGACTGGGTTTTCAAAGCTGAGTAGATGCTCTTCCTCCTGAGTGGATATTGGTAGACAGCATGCAATACAGAGGGCTGCGGTAAAGAGTGCCATTACAGGTGACCCTGTGCTGGGCACAATGGCTAGGGGCTAAGGGACAAAGGGCACACTGCTGCATCTTTCATCAAGTATGCTCTTGTCTGGAGCTATGGGTTCCAATGGATAATTGTTTTCTTCAACCAGAACCTCTCATTTTATCAGTTTAGACAGTTACTTTTTTACCAAAATAGCATGTTTTAAGCAACTCATTCTTAGAGAGTCACCTGGAATCCTGAGCGGCTAAGTAAGTTGACTGGGATCATATGGCAATATGTGTCAGAGGTCAGACCTGGTCCAACTGTACCAGGCTCAGAGGCATCCTTCAGCCACAATTCTCTGTGGTCTCTTCACAGAAATCTGACTGCAGCCCAGAGGTCCCACCCACGGACCAATTCATTCAGTATCCTGGGGGTTGTTTCCATGGTCTCCAAGTTTTGGCAAAAATACTTACCTTACTCACCTTCCATTAATGTCTTTGTCTATTTAAAACCAACTTTGGCCCTCTTCAGGCAAATGTAATCTTTACAAGGTTATCATTGATCCCTTAATTTCCAGATCCCACAGCCTTTTTTCTCAGAACCCATCTTTTTTCGACTTCTGCAGCATTTGACACCATTGACCAGACCCCCAACCCCCCACACCTTTCCTTCCTGGGTTTTTATTACACCATTTTCCTGTTTTTCTGCTTTTTATCTAGTGAATACTCAATAATGTTTGCTCAATTACCAACTTTTCCTGGGGGTTTAACTATCATCTCTTTTAAAGCTGACTTCCAGAAATTCCTTTACGGCTCCAGTGTGTTTCTTGGTTCATTCTATCATCATCAGCTTCCATTTGGACATTTCCAACTGAATGTTCTATAGAAATCTCAAACTCAACTTGTATAATACAAAACGTTTACTTCCAAATCATCCCATTTTTTGACATTTCTATTGATTTTTAGGGCTCTGACTTCCTACTAGTTCACCTCTCATGCTGAAAATTTCTTCCTATTGACTTTAAGAATATTTTTGGATTTTTTTCTCTGTGTGCCTGTAGTTTTCCTCCAATTGGATGTAAGCTCTTTGAAGTTAGGGAATTATTAGTTTTTGTCCTTTAATCCTGACTAACAAACTTTCTAAGGCAGTGTCAGGCAAATAATAGACAATTAATGAAGGAATATTTAATGAATGAACCTAATTGAAGCATGCTTAATTACTTAAAGGAATGAAAATTCTACTATGAGCAATCTAGCGTGGACTTGAGGAAACCCAAGTTTAAAAGGGAGATGAAAGTTGAAAAAGAGAAATTGGGGGGAAAAGTTGATAGTTTTAAAAATTTTTCTTGTGTTTTGCTTGAAAGAGAAGATCTGTTTTTTTCTAATAGTGATATAATGGAAATTTTTCACATCTGGGTTGTTGGTTTAGAAGATGTTGCTGATCACAGCTGTTACAAGCTGTCTTCACAAGTAGCCTGAAGTAAATAATACCCTCTCTTATTGAGCATCAGGGATGAAAAGTCAACTGATTTCCCCAAAGGAAGGATCTCAGGGCAAAAAAATATAAAAAAAATAAAACGAAAGAACAAGAAGCTGTGGTCAAACTAGAATCTCCTTGGTCAGGTGTAGGCAGGTAAAGTTCACATTGGGAATAAAAGATGAAGAGAACAGAAGGACCTGAAGTGGTCAATAGATCCCATCCTCTCCAAGAAATGCTTACCTGGTTTGCATTCCTGACTTTTGCTAAAATAAACAATCCATTTTAGGGAAGTCATGGGGAATGGATGTGGGGAGAAAGAAAACTCTGCAAGTTGTCCTGTATCTTAGAACTTGGACAAAAGTCTGGTGCTCTCTCCATTGATGTGAGGACCCTTGGAGGGGCAGGGGAGGTAAGCTAGCTCACCTTCATCCATTTGGGCTGCAGTCCTTTCCATAGTCTCCTGTGTCGGTGTTCTCTGCAGTTTTTCTCAGGAAGTGAGTTGGCATCTTGTCCATTACCATGCTGCCTCCCACATGCTGCAGCTCAAGTTTCCTGAGCAGCCTACCTCCTCCTTCTCCACCCTCTTTCTAAAAGCAACAATAAAGGGAAAAATACTTTAAAATGGAGTTGGTCCTTGTGTTTCTCAAAATGACTCTCCTTTGCGGTGTGCCTGGCACCCATGGTGATATGAATGAGTTTTGGCTTAGTTGAGAATTCATTTCTAATATGGCCTGTTTGCTGGGGAACTAATTTTCTAGAGTCAATGCCTGGCTACCAAAGAATGAAGTCACTTTGTCTCTTTGATTTCCTTTGTCTCTGATGGCCAAATGCCTTTAACTGGCGCCGGTGTACTCAAAATCATTGATTCTAAGAGTTTTCAGGGAACCTTAGAGAAATGCTCTATGACATACTAAGTCCTGTTTTGATGATGTAAATGTGGGGTTCCTCTCTGTCTTTTGAGGTAGCTCATTCAGGTTTTTGAAAGCTCATATTGTTGGAAAGAGTCTATGGTTTGCCTTTGCTTCTTTTTTTTCTTTTTAAATTTCCTCAAGTTGAAATCTGTTTCTTTGTAGTTTCCTTGAAAGTCTGCTTATTCTGTCCTCTGGGGCCAAGAAGAACAAATCTGATCCCTCTTCCAAGAAGAGCCCTTCAAGACCTGAAGACAGCTACCAGGCCTCTCTTCATTGTTCTCTTTTCCTAGCTGAACGATCCTATGGTCTTCAGCTCATCCTCTTCTGTCCAGGTCTCAAGGCCCTGCCCTCCCTTTGGGTGCCTATCCCTCACTGGTTGCCAGCTAATTAACATGAACATATTTCACTGGTCTGCAATTTCCTCAGTAGAGAGAGGGATCTGGGTGTGATCCTAAATCAGTTCAGTGGACTTCTCCTTAGGGAGTTGACTGGAGGTTAAAGATTTTCCCAGTCTTACAAAACAAGTAAGTCTCAGGAACAGCATTTGAACTCAGAGCTCCCTGATCAGCCACGAGGTCATGTTTATTATTGGTCTTTAAGTATGCCACACAGAGTGGAACACAGCGATTCCAACGTAGTCTAGCCGGGGGAGGGGGAAGTGACATGTGGACTTTCAAATTTTATAAAAATTTTGACTCTTAATTTAGCCGAACTTTGCATTAGCATCCCTCTCCCACTACTTGACTCTGATTGACTTTATGGTCCCTAAATCACACAAATATTTTCCATTTTTCCCCCAGATGAACTTATATCTAGCTCACCTCCCTCACCTTGTACTTGTGAAGGGAGTGGTTTTGGAATGATATGTAAGATTTTACATTTATTTTCATATCCTTTTTGCCAAAATATCCACATTCGGTACAAAGGGAGGCTCATTCTTGATAAGAAGTCTATGGAGTACATATACCTACTCTGGAGAATCAAGCTGCTTATTAGATCTCTCCCTTGAATGCCTGATACTGAACCGAAGAGTCAATGCTTTCATGCTCCATGAAACTGCTACTATAGATGTTACACTGGGCCCTGGTGTGGAAGCTATACCCTTTGAGTTTTGTGCAAGGCTAGCAGGTAGGGAAAGCCTTGCTGACCTGTCCAGGACAACTGGAAATCTTACACTTCTCAGAGATTTTAATGGCAAAGGTAATTTAGAAATATAGGTCAGTAGTGTCAAGCTGAAAAAAAGAAATGGAGCCCTCCTCCCCTCCACCTGTGTATTGACTTCGAAAACCACAAGTTAGTGTTATCTAGTTTGTATTGTCAATATAAAAATCCAATCAGCATTTATTAAGTGTCTCAGGCAGCCCCTTGATATCAAGAAGTTTATAATCTAGTAGGAGGAGAGAACACACCAGAGGAGGCAGGAGAGGGGGAGGGGGCAGGACACCAATGGGTACCTTGCATGGGAACATTTGGTTCTATGAAGCTGAAACCAAAAAGTGCAATAGATGTGAAGTGGAGGGGACTGAGAATATCCAGTTTCTGCCTTCTATAAAGGAAGGCATTGGGATAAGTTTGGCACTCTGCCCTCTAGCCCTCCAGTCAGAGAGGAGGCTGAGGGAGGGAGAGTCAATCAAGGTTTGAGTTTGGTGTGTTAAGAAGTGATTCAGTTATCCTTGGACGGGCATCTTGTTCTATGAAACTGTGACCAGATAGGTCAGAAGATGTAAAGTGCTATGAGGAGGTGTGGGATTAGTTTCTGCCCTCTATAGAAGAAGAGGGAAAAACTAAAAATTATATTTTTACTTATTTTATTAAACATTTCCCCAATTCCATTTAAATGTGCTTTGAGCTGCTATCAGGAGTTTTGCAGTCCAAGACATTGACACCTCTACATAAGGCCCCTACACAAAACTCAAAGGGTATAGCTTCCACACCAGGGCCCATTGTAACATCTATAGTAGCAGTTTCATGGAGCATGAAAGCATTGACTCTTCAGTTCAGTACCAGGCATTCAAGGGAGAGATCTAATAAACATCTAATAAGCCCCCTTCATTTAGGCAGACAAGGAAGCTGAAACTCAAAGAGGGGGGAATTCCAAAACCCAAATCATAGACAATGTGTGGGCTACATCTCCTGTCTTTAGAGCTTATGTGTCTATGTCTATTCTACCAAGTCTTTGCAAGTGTTTACTATACACTAGGCCCTGGGTAATGCCCATTCAGTTAATAGGCCTGTTTAACAAGTAGTCAGGGATGGCCCCTTTAACGAGGCAAAAAGAAGAAAGACCTCAGGCTGGGAGGGAAACAGCAACAGTCACTGTTGATTGTCACTCTGAAGCCAGTTGGTACAATCTGCAGATGACTCCAGAGGAGAACTGAGGCTGGTGACCTTGCACAGCCCTCCCTCACTGCAGACAAAGTCAGGGACAAGTCAGGTCATCGTTCCTCTGATGGCATGGTCTTCTTTGACAACAAAGGACAAACACGACAACAAAAACCACAACAGTGCAACAGCAGCAGCAGCAACACAGCAACAACAGTCACAACACAACAACACAACACAATACAACAATGCCACAACAGCACAACAACAGCAGCAGCAGAAACACAACACAACCACAATGGCTTCCCATCAGAATTTCACTCAATTCCCAGGACAACCCCGGGCAGGCCCAGGATGTTCATTCTTCCCAGTCTTCATTTTCTTACAGATAAAGACCCTTGGGCTCAGAGAGCTGAAGCACTTTTCCCACTGTCACTCAGGGACATGGGATTGGACTTGGGGTTTTCCTGAAGCCAAGTCCCCTCTCCTACAATGCTGCCTGGCCCCCACTGGCGCTCCTAGGCTTAGCCATATCTGTGACAGGTATGACCGAATGCATTATGGTCGTGGTGCCTTTGGACACAATCCTCTGCCTGTTCTGTGCTGGACCCTGTTCTAGGTGCCAGAGAGAAGAGAATACTGGAGGGAGTGCAGCTCAGTATGACTGTTCCTGGCCCTGCTTCACAAACAAGGATGGCAGAAGGTTGACTTGACTCCAGGTGTCCTTCCAATGGCCAGTGGTGCTGCTGTGCCCAGTTAGCCAACTTCCACCTCACCTTGAAGCATCCATTTTCATTAAAAGACATGATAATTCCTCAATTTTCTTTTTAAAAATCAGGGCAATGAAGGTAGATTAATGGACTTTCTGCCTCTTTCTTAGTTGGTTGAGGTCCTAGGCATTAGGCCCACCGTCTATTCTGGGAGACTGACTTGGCCAGCATTCACAGTCTTCCATAAATGCAAGCCATTTTCCTCCATCATCATCAACTGACATTGTTGAGTGGCTACTTTGTATCGACTGCATGCCATACGGAGCCTTTCCAGCTGAGTGTGCCAATGCAGCCAGGAATAGAACGTGTTGGCCTTTATGGAGGGCGTTCTTTGGAATGTGATGCACTTGAGCCCCTCAGCTTGAAACGATAAGTGAAAGGGGCATTAATGCAGATCATTAGAACTCATACTTCCAAAGTGGCAGCTGGGTACATTTTTTCTCATCTATCATGCAGTATTTGTGCCAAGACACAAATCTCCAGAAGACCAGGCCTGTCCATTACTGTGTTATACCCTGAAAAACCCCTATTCTGAAAAAAAGGCAGCTTTGATGGAAGTATCTCAATAAAAAATAAGCTCTTTCATTTCCCCCACCCCCCCACCCCCACCCCCACACCTCCTCAGGAACCAGCAGAGAGGTCAGTGCTGTGGGCAGTCTAAGAAGCAAGGTCAGGTTCTGAAGGCTGACTCAGTCAGTCCTGAGATCTGAAATTATCATCAGGGCAAACAGACATCCCCAGATATTTCTAGTTACAAAGGAATGGATGGATGAAAGCTTTGTTTCCTGTGGAGAAGAATGAGATATTGAAAACAATGCAGTAGCATCGGGGCCAAGGTACCTACCCTTCATGACAAAAAAAAAAAAATAATCCAGCCAACTCTTAAACTCTTCAGTTTATCTTTTCAAAGCTTCGACATCACCTGTTTCCTTTAATACTGGGTTTAGGGGACAAAATAGTTCAGTCACTGACAGAGCCAATGAGCATCTTTTAGGCATTTGTTAAATGAGAACACTGGATTAGTTAACATTTGGGTCCCTCCTGGATCTGAGTTCTAAAATTGTTTTTGAAAGTAAGTTGTCCATATATCATTAATAAGTAATCCCACTATGGACCATAGGGAGGTGCAGGCAAGTCAGACCACTAATTAAATCTACAAACAGCATATTAATTATTTACTTCTACAGCAAGTGCTTATAGTGTAATGGAAGTGATTAAATCATGTTAGAAACCAAAGATCATCTTTCAAATTGTGTTACTTGATACCAGTCTCCCTTTCCTGAAGTGCATTAGAATAGAGATTTAGGAGCTTACTATTTCTCCTCCTTTTTCTTCATCATTGCAGTGACTCCAGTTTCATATGCAATCTACACCAGGCCTGTGTCCTATCTCTTTGTTGCTTTGCACAGGCTGTCCCTGAATCCTGATTTGTATAGAATTCTCATTTTAGCCTTCAAAATGCCCTTTTTTATTTCAAAACTTACCTCAAGTGATACAAACTTTGGGAGGCCTTTTCACTTTTCTCAGTGACTAGCATCTCCATCCCTTAAATCACTTTATGTACATATGGAAATTACTGTATTCATTTTCCATTATAGGGGGCTAAATGACAAACATTTATTAATCTAAAACTACATGCCAGGAACTATGCTAAACATTTTATGAATATTAACTCCTTTAATCTGACAGAAATTCCTTGAGTCTTTTTTTCCTTCCTTCCTTCCTTCTTTCCTTCCTTCCTTCCTTCCTTCCTTCCTTCCTTCCTTCCTTCCTTCCTTCCTTCCTTCCTTCCCTCCTTCCTTCCCTCCTTCCTTCCTTCCTTCCTTCCCTCCTTCCTTCCTTCTCTCCTTCCTTCCTTCCTTCCTTCCTTCCTTCCTTCCTTCCTTCCTTCCTTCCTTCCTTCCTTCCTTCCTTCCTTCCCTCCTTCCTTCCCTCCTTCCTTCCTTCCTTCCTTCCCTCCTTCCTTCCTTCTCTCCTTCCTTCCTTCCTTCCTTCCTTCTCTCCTTCCTTCCTTCCTTCCTTCCTTCCTTCCTTCCTTCCTTCCTTCCTTCCTTCCTTCCTTCTTTCCCTCCTTCCCTCCTTCCCTCCTTCCTTCCTTCCTTCCTTCTTTCCTTCCTTCCTTCTTTCCTTCCTTCCTTTCCTCATTCCCTCCTTCCTTCCTTTTTTTCTCTTTCAACTTTAATCCTAATTTTCAAAACACAGAAAATCTAGGAACCATTTCTGTATTAGTAAGGACACTGGCATACACAGGAGGGCCTGCTGTATAGGTTCTTAGATCTGCTTTTCTAAGAGGAAAACAACTTTTAAGGTCAGCAATCTACTTAAATCAAGCACATATATTATTCACTTGGTTCAGGGGAAAAATTCAGCACCCTGAACTTTAGAAAAAATACAAACAGAGAAATAAAGATGAACAGACAGGGCTTTCTACTCTTTAACTATAAGCAATACATACACTACAGATCAACAGACAGATCCAACTGTCAAACCATTACATACATACATAGTTACAAGAGAGAGGAGCACCAACCCCTGGGATTTCAAAGCCAAGGGGATTCCTTAGTGGCTTCCCAGAGTCTCATCCAGCACACAAACCTTATTCCAAAAAACTAAGCCCCAAAGTAAAACCTCACCTCAGGGTACTGATGCATTTTTCAGAGCTGAAGGGAAGCACCCTGTGACTAGTGCCTCAATGGAAATTAACAAAATGTGCTTGAGGCATATTAATGGGTGGGGAAGATCTTTAACTCTTACCCCCACCTGCAATTAACCTTAAATTGCCATTATACTTTCCCATTTGGTGCTTAGTTAAAATAGGTGATTGCTGAATGTGGCCCATTGAATTAATTCTACCATGCCATGTAAAATAAGCTCATGGCAAGAGTGACAAAAGTTAAAGACTTTAGTGACTGCTTATTTCAGCAATCTATGAAACAGAAATATATATATGTATATATATATATATACATATAATATAAAAAAGTACACTCCCTTAGCCATACCTCCTCCTCCCATATCAATTTGTTCATCATTATTACATTTATAATGTGCTCCTTGGTTATGTTGTTGGGTAGGGACTGTCATACAAAAGGGATCCAAATTTGAATACTTCTCATACATTTTGATGCAAATAGGAAACTGTCATTATTTTTCAAAATCTTTTCAAAAGTAAGGAGTTTTATTTATTCTGCTCTTATAGCATTTTCCTTAGTCTTGACTAACTGGGATTTTTAAAATGGACTGAGGAGCACCATAGATTCTCTGGTCTATTTGAGGCACATTGTTCTGCATTAGAATCATTTGGTATCAACCAAGTAAGATAGAAGATTGTGGTTTTCAACATCTCAGTATATTGACCTGGTCACTGGTTTTAGCCTCATTGTACTCTTTGCCTGGCATCCTTGCCCTGGCTCTGCAGGAGTGAAAATGCTTTGGTAAAGCATTTTTGGAAAAGCAGGAAGGTGGCATGTAGTTTACCTGTTTAGAAGGATGTGCTTTATAAAATCAAGGAAATGTTGACTTATTTATATATGCATGGAACTAAAAAATGAAATTTGAGTGGATTTCTTTAATAATTAGCTAAAATGATTATAATAACTTTGATTTAAATCTTAGAATCAAAGAGAGAACATTAGTGAAAGAAGATGTCACCATTAATTTGGCTACGGCTCTTCGCCTAGTTGAAAAAGGGATGAGTTTTAGACAATCATTTGTGAGTCAGAGTGGGTTTCTCATCTGGTAGACCTGTCGTTGATGAAGAGTGGCTGAATTCTGGGCTACGCACCCATGCAAAAGAAATTAAACTACCACAGCAACAATTTGCAATACAAGCTCTTAGGTAAAACAAAGCATAACAATGATTCAATTTAATAGAGAGTGGTTTTTAACATATTTTCCCCAAAAAATTTTAATTGAGGAGGATGAAGAGGTAAATGGACCTTTGTGAATAGGATTCCAGGTGTAGAGCCCATCAATTCCTACATTGGTTTTACAGCTGAGGAAACTGAGCCCAGAGAGGTTTAATGGAATTTATCTATGACCAGCTAGGTGTGAAGGGCCAGGGTCAATATTCTTCTTCATTGTCACCCATTTCTTGGTTCCAGAATCTTAAACAATTCATTCTATCATTTTCTTTTTCAGTTTTTTTTTTAATGTGGGTTATCCACTTTGCTAGTTCTCTGTGAGAAGAGTTGAAACCTAACCAGGCTTCCTTTAGCAGCAGCCAGTTGGTGTATGCTTGGTAAATGCAAATTCCTTTTAATTGCAGGATCAAAGCATAATAAAAAACAATTACATTTATAGTAATATAATATGTTACTAGACTCTTAGTGACTTTTTAGGAATTCTATGATATGGGATATCCATGTCTTTTCCTGTCTCCATGAATATGGAACTGAGAGTTAACTATAATCACATATGGCATTTGAACCTCATTAAGAGTCTGGGATATTGAGTGTCTTACCTATGGGAATTAGAGCTACACCCAGGTACAATGGGCTGCTTAAGTATGTAGTGCCTTCCCTTACCATGAAGATATTCAAGAAAAAACCTGCATGATGACTTCTCATGTTGTGGTTGGAATCAGGTATGGAATATATTCATTAGTGACTTCTGGGACTCCTTTCACGAGACTGAGGTGCTTTGATTGGTGTTCTCTCTAGAAAGCCTTTCATATCACCATGTGTAGAAACTCTTATCAGCTGCCTGATCTCTGATTAACTGCCTAGCTGCCATTTGGTTAATTTGCTTCTTACTCAAATGTTGTTGTGGCACGCTGGAGTGGGCAGTGGTTTTTTAAAGCCATTTGGCATAGGTAAAGGCAGAGAGTTTTGTGATGGATCTTTAAAAAATACTTGCACATGCCTCTTTGGGTCCATGATTTGAAATCATTGATGGGAACAAGGTATAGGGCAATGCTTCCTCCACCCCCTTCCCCACTCTGCCCCAGGACACTCCAAGATTGAATGGACTCTCTTACTTCACTTTAAGTTCTCAATGAAATGAAATCATTTTGGTCTTTGATATGGCAATACTTCTCTGGGCCTGTGCTCATTTTCACAGGAGTACTCCCTTGAAAAGTAAGGCTAGCCCCCCACCCATGACTTCAAATCCTGGATGATTCCACATAGGAAATAGGAAGAGCATCACCAGATTATCCAGGTAGCACTTGGGCTTTAGATGAGCACACCTTCTTTTCCATTCAAATATTTTCCCCATTATATTTCTTATTACACACAAGCAGTCATACAATCAAAGATACTTACATCATGAGCCGTTTCCACAGATATCATCAGTGTGTACTCTATTGGTGATCAGGTGTGGGGGTGGTATCAATTAATGAACATTTTCTATCTACTATGATCAGATATTGAGCTATGTGTTAGGTGTAAGAATAAAGAGAATAAAGCCTTTCCAACTTTCCACACCCACTTTCTATTGACTCAGGTAACACTGTATATTTAAGTGTATGCATAATAAATACAGATAGATCCAAAGGAGTTACATATAAGAGAGTGGGAGAGGTGCCAGCAATTGGGGGGATCAGATAAAGTATCATTTGTGCATCATGCAATACTTTTTAAAACAAGTAAGAAAGTTTTGTTGATATCCTTACATTATATAAATCATGATGTGGTTTAGTGGTTTTTTTTTTTAGTATAAGTACATTTCCCCCTTAGAATTATTAGTGTATTCTATAGTACTACCATAGTATCTTAGTGTGCCTGACTTCCCATAAAAACTAATATTTTCCATTTCTTTTTTTATAGTATTTGGCATTATGATGAGTGAGTTAAAACCTCAGTTGTGTTTTTATTTTCATTTTTCCATTTCTCTTATTACTGGTGATTAAAAAAACCTTTTTTAATCAAAATTTATATTGATACATATTTATTTCATATTGCCTAGATTTCCTCTTACATCTACCTCATATCTTTTCCCAAAGAACCGTTCTTTATGCTAAAGATGCTTGTTTAAAAAAAAAAAGAAGAGAAAAAACCTAGCAACGCTAATCAATATTTTGGAAAATAAACCTTACTTATTTCCTGTTTCAGCCCCAAGGAGCCCATCCCATTTCCCCCCAAAAAAACCCAACCAACCAAATAAAAAAAGCTTTCAGCAAAGGAGTGGGAGGACACGTCTTCTCACATCTGTTTTTTTGCAGTCAGGTTTGTTCTATGTAATTCTTCTACATTCATTTTCACATTTTCATTTTTGTTGTCAGTCCACTTTCTATTTTTGTAGTCATTCTATATTGACTTCCTGGTTCCACTGACTTCACTTTGCATCTGTTCCCAGAAGTCTTCCCACATTTCTCTGTATTTATCATGGTTGTCATTTCTTATTGCACAACACTCTCCTCTCGCATTCATTTACCACAATTTATTTAGCCATTCTTCACATGGTAGTTAGCAACTTGGACTCTATTAGTTCTTTGTTGCCTTAAAAAGTGCAGCTAAAATATTTGGAGAACCTTTCTTTTTGTCATTTTGCCATAATAAAGAGGAGCCTTTCTTTTTGTCAATGAACTTTTTGGGACATATGCTTAGAAATGGAATCTTGGGGTCAAAAGACATAACCATTTTAATCACTTTTTTAGCGTCTTGTAATGAATTGTAGTATACATCTTTAGCCACATATCCAAAGTAAAACCCACTCTCTTTTCCCCTTCCTTATTACTGTAGATGACAACACCATCTTGCTACTCCTTCAGACTCACAACCTAGGAATTATCCCAGCCTCCTCATTCTCTCTCGCCGTCTCCCCCCATCTAATCTGTTGCCCAAACCTGTTGATTTCCCCTTTTCTTGCATGTGCCCCCTTCTCTCCTCTGACAGTGCCTCCACTATTGCAATAAGTGCTGGTGGGCTTGCCTTCCTCAAGTCTCTCCCCTCTCTGGTCTATTCTCTATTCAGCTACTCAAGTGTTTTTCCTAAAGTGCAGGTCCAAGCATATGTCTTTCTTACTCAGTCACTCCAGTGGCTCCCGATCACTTCCAGAATCAAATGCAATATCCTCTAGTTGGGGTTCAAAGCCCTTCACAACCTCTTTCTACCTTCCAATTCTTCTTCCATCTTTCTCATCATGCACTCTTCAGTTTTGTGACACTGACCTCTTTGTCATTCCATGAACCAGATATTCCATTTCTCCACTCAGAGTTTTCTCTGACCTGAGCCTGGGATGTTCTCCTTCCATCCTTTTCTCCTTCCACTGATTTTCCTGGTTTCCTTTAAGTCCCAAATAAAAGTCTATCTTTTGGGAGAATACTTTCCCAACCCTTCTTATTTCTAGTGCCTTCCTTCTGTTGATGGTTTTCTATCTGTCCTGTATACACTATAGTTTGTTTGAATGTATTTGTTTGCTTGTGGTGAGCTAGTCTGTGAGCTCTTTTTGTAGCCCTGGTGAGGAGCACAGTGCCTTCCATATAGTAAGTGCTTAATAAAGTTTGTTAGCTGATTTTTGGTTAATATTTCCAAGTTGATTTCCAGAATGGCTTTAGCAAGGTGGGGTGTTGAGGTCACAGGTTCCTCACCCCTGGGCTACAGGAATCCACAGAGCCACCACCAACTTGGTATCGTGCCTGTCCTGATCTTTCCGACCTTCCATGCTTCCTATGTTGCGACATATTTACTGATCTGTTGGATACTAGTTGGAATTCAGTGTTGTCCTGATCTGTCTGACCTTCCATGCTTCCTATGTTGCGACATATTTACTGATCTGTTGGATGCTAGTTGGAATTCAGTGTTGTCCTGATCTGTCCGACCTTCCATGCTTCCTATGTTGCGACATATTTACCGATCTGTTGGATGCTAGTTGGAATTCAGTGTTGTCCTGATCTGTCTGACCTTCCATGCTTCCTATGTTGCGACATATTTACCGATCTAGTTGGAATTCAGTGTTGTCCTGATCTTTCCGACCTTCCATGCTTCCTATGTTGTGACATATTTACCGATCTGTTGGATACTAGTTGGAATTCAGTGTTGTCCTGATCTGTTGTTATTTTGGTGTTCAGTCATCTTCCATCATTTCTGGCTCATCATGATCCCGTTTTGTGTTTTCTTGGTAAAAATACTGAAGAGGTTTACTGTTTCCTTCTCTAACTCATTTTACAGATGGGGAAACTGAGGCAAATAGGTAAAGTGACTTTCGCTTCGTCACATAGCTAGTGTATCTGAGGTCAAATTTGAATTTTGGATGATGAATCCATTCCTTGGATGATGATGAGTCTCCCTGACTCCAGGCTTGGCACTCTATCTAGTGTGCCATCTAGCTGCCCTGATTTGCATTTCTCTAATTATGGATAATTTAAAGCCTTCTTTTATCTGGGTGGTAATAGTTTTCATTCCTTCTTTGGAAAACTGCCCCCTCATACTATTGACCAATTGATCACTTGCCTATTGGGGAATGTCTCTTTTTCTCATATATTTATATTACTTCCCCATATATCTTGGCTATCAGAACCTTCTCAGTCATAACTGAGGCAAAACGTTTTCCCCAGTTAACAGTTACTCGTCTAATTTTAGTTGATTTTACAAACAATTTTCTCCAACTTTATGTATTGAGAATTATTAATTTCTTATTTTATGGTACCCTCTATCGTTTCAATAGGAAATCTTTCACAGTCATACTTGTATATAGTGTATCCTTTTGCGCAGTTTCACCTTTTATATTTAAGTAGTATGAGCAATATTGAAATCACATATCCATCATTGCTGTATATGATCGAAGCTTTTATTATTCTAAGACTAATTTCTGACAAACTTAGGCCATCATTTAGACTAAGGTTCTGCTGGATATAAAGTGATAGCCCGTTATTAAATCATTGGTGTTGAAATTAGAAGTGGTAGCAAGTTGCATTAAATTTCATGTCTGTTCCCCCAGCCCCCCGATTTCTACTTGTGTCACCTTGGGTAATTTATTTAACATCTTTGAACATTAGCAAAATTGGGATGCATGAGACTCCCTGACAGAGATCTGGATTAAGAAATATGTGCTGATGTCACAAGAGAGCTGGTTTGAACATCAAGACTTCTAGGTTCCAATCCCAGTCTGTTTAGTAAATGGTGTCTTTAGCAAATCAGTCATCCCAGTTTTCATTTTTCTTGTCCATAAACCATGGCTCTTGTAGCACAACCTAAGCAAATGACTCTTTCGGTGATTTAAAATGAGTGTTGGTTATATTTTTTAACTGAAGTAAGGAAATGATACAATGTGGCAAGTTCTGTCTGCTACTATCTAGGTGTGATATCTGGCGCAAGGCATTTCACGATTTAAACTCTCTAAACCTCAGTTATATCATTTGCAAAATCAGGCAATTGGAATAAATTATCTCAACTATCTTTTTCAACTCTTACAGTCTATGCTAACAGGAAATCCTTCTTGGTGGGTAGTGGTGAGTAGATGCTAGCCACTGTCCTGCTATTTTTGTCCTTGATGTTGGACCCTGGAGGAGTTTGATGATCTCATTTAAGCCATCACTTGAGAGTTATTTTAAACTAGCATCCTACTTTACATTAATTTCTGAGTGTAGTGTGGTAGAGGCAAAGGGAAGAATGTAAGGCATGGAGGCAGTGGAGCTGGATAGATGCTTCCTCCCTGTGGGACCACAAAAAAAATCACCTTATTTCTTCAAAGGTAAAACCTTAGTGTTGCCATCATTCAAAGGCAGATATGGAGACAAAATGAGAGCTATGATGGGTATTTGGGGTGACATGATCCAATCCCCTCATTGTATAGATGAGAAAAATGGCCTGTTCAAGATTATACAGGTACTAAGGGACACCGTGAAGACTTCAGTCCAGGACATCCCTTCCCTTCAAACTTGTCAGTCAGGTCTCTGTGTCACATCTCTCCAACTAGGAATACTTTCAACGCCGAACTCACAAGACACTGTGAGAACAACGCCGCTGGAATTTTGAAGTATGGAGGAAAGAAAAGTTACAATTGATGTATTGTAGGGTATTGGTCATTTTACGGTGAGCGGTGATGTGCACCACTACATGCCCCAATCAAGTGATGCACATCGATCCAACAGTACACATATGAGTGCCTGCTTCCAACTCCCAAATTCGTTCATTTGCTGATAATTTGATTTCTTCACTTGTCTATCTCTTTATAGTTGTTTGTTTGTTTGGAATTGCAATTAGCTGACACGCTTCTAAATTGAGAGCTGATCTAAATTAATGAAAGGTAATTTTTATATGATTTGAATTATGGTTTTGGAATGCATGGGTCTTAACTTAGAGTCATAAATCAGTGAGCTGTTTGTTACAACAGATAAAGTCTCAAAAGGAGACAATAAAAATAATGTTGCAAAGAGGCTGATTTAGGCTGAATTCAGAAAGAATTTCTGAATGTTTAAGAGCTATCCAGCCCCACAGTGGGCACTAGAAATAGGCGCCCCTTTGATGAGGTTCATCTAGCAAGTCAAACTTGGATTGGATTAGCTGTCGGGAACAAGGTGAAAGGGACGCGTTTTCAAGTATGTGTTGGGCTAGAGGTGGGCACTGATGCCTGTGGCTAAAGGCAGAGGCAGCACAGAGACGATGAGGAGTGAAGGGAAGGAAGCCAGCTTCTGTGAGAAAGACAACCTCATGTCTGACTCAAAGCTCGTTTCTTTCTCCTGCAGCTGTGGAGGAAGTAGGTTTGCCAGAAGTTGACCTTTCAAAGCCATGAACCAAGAAAACCCTACTTTATTGTCTTTGGGATTTCTCTGGTGCTCTAGGCCAAAGATCAGCTGTTTTTCCACAGTCCTGAATGTAAGCTCTCCAGAATGATTCTCACTGGCCTCTTTGGATTCAGTCTGGGCTGAGCAGAAAACACTTGCTGTTTTTCACATTTCTCTAATTGGCTGAGTGTTCACTAATGAACCAGTGGCCAAGGTCACAACAGGGAAGGCCCCTTCAGGGGAGGAAAAGGAACATCTTTGTGTTTTTTATTCATCACATTATGCTCTTTATGCTGTTGAGATTTTATATATATATTTGGGAAGGAAATAATTTTTTTCCCTTTGTTATAAAAAATAGAGTCCCAAATGTGTAAATTTGATATGCTCAGTTCTCTCAGTGATTAGGATTTTCAGAGATTTGTTTATGATAGTAAATCTACATTTTTAAGTCTCTTGAATTATAACTTTGACCTCAAACATGAATCCTACACACTGGCTAGTTTAGGTTTAGGTTGCATGATATTTCAGACACCAGAAAAGAATTTACATATTAAACAAATGGCTTCTACCAAACAACCCCCACACCTCACCTCCTCCTCCACAGTGTCAATGTGAATTTCTGTTTTTAACATAATTATTAAAAATAAGAGTGGTGCAGTGGATAGACCACCATCCCTGGAGTCAGGAGGACCTGACTTCAAATTTGGCCTCAGACACTTACTAACTGTATGACCCTGAGCAAGTCATTTGACCCCAATTGCCTCCAAAAACAAACAAACACAATAATATAGTGGCAGAGAGTACCTTGACAATCCTTTCTCACTCTTATAAGTGAATATATCGACCCCTCCCACTGCCTACTTGACTGCTTCATCTCACAGATGAGGAATTTTAGGCTCAGAGAAGTGAACCACTTGGACAATTCAAAAAGCCAAGCTCAATTCTCTAGAACCTTCTCTTCCACACAGACAGCTGCTTTTTGGCAACTGGTTGAATCATCTCATGTCCTGCTATGATCCTGGCTTTTTGGAATTTCCCAGAGTTCTAAATATGACTTTTCCCTTCCTATCCCCAGTATATTGGTCACATAAAGCTAATTTATACTGACTTTCCAGATTTTTCTAGAGGCTTGTAGTTGTGGAAAGTTTGCAGCTGTCTCTGCCAGAGTAGAGAGTGATGGGAGCTCCCAAGAGTGAAGAAGCTTTGGCTTCTTCAGCCTGTCTAACTTTTCCACAGAAGTAATCAGGCTCAGAAATATCCTGGTCTGTATTTCTATACATAAAAGGCCACTGGAATGCAGGCACTGTCCCAATCTGACAAACATAGGAGGCAGGGGGTGATCACCATCTACCCAAGGTCAGAAACACCCAGAAAGCCACAAATCTTAACTTCCAATTGCAATGTCATTATCATAAGCCAAGCACATCCATCTGTCATGTTTTATAGTAACCATCAAGGAAGGACTGAAAAGTCATAAATCAGTATGAGGGACCAGGCATTAGCAATCAGTCAGTTCTACCTGAAGTGCAGAAATCAGAACTTAGGCTAGAAATGAAAACCTATCAACTTCCTTAAGTGTTCTATGAATGGTCCAGTCTCCACACCTAGGAAAATGACCACTGAGTTTCACCCTGCCCTCTTCAGGACACATATTGAGTGTTTGGGTTAGGTCTGGGCCCCACAGTGGAGAAGGGCATGTTTGAACTCTTGGGGAAAAGAGTGAGTGGGATGGTGAAGAGGGGTGTGCTAAATAAGTGTGTTTAATTCAAGGAGGAGGAGGAGGAAGTGATGAGCCACGAGACTACTTTGGTGGGTACTGAAGAGTTGGTACTACCAAGGGGGAATAGCTAGAGAAACATTGGGCTGCTTGGTCAGGTGTCACCTCTTGACATGAATAGTTTCATAGAACGAAACCCTCCTCTCTTCTTGGCTATTTCTCACTTAGTGGAGGGGAAAGAATTAGCTAGCTTTGTCATTTAGTGATCAGATTGTAGATTTAGAGCTGGAAGAGATCTTGGAAGTCATCAAATCCAAATCCCTTGCTTTCTAAGTGAGGAAACAGTCCCAGTTGATTAAGTGACTGGCCAAAGCTTGTCCAGCTCTAAGTGTTGGAGTCAGGATTAGATCTCATGTCTTCATGTTGCTTTGTTCTCTGGTCCATTTATACAACAACTGTGAGTCTTCAATTCCTATCCTGGCTTAAGTACTCACTGGTTGTGGGATCTTGACTAAATGCCTTAACTTCTCAGTACCTCAGTCTTCCCCAGAAAATGAAGATAATACTTCTTATGCTAATTATCATTCAGGGTTCAATTCAATTCATCAGTTAATAGATGAGAACCCAGCAGACCATCCAGGAGAGAGATTCTTAACCTTTAAAGTGTTACCCACTCATTTCTCATTCTTGTGACACCTAGCAACCTCTTTTTAGAAGCCTATATTTATGATTGAAGGAAAAAATCATTTCAATTAGATATTAATGAAAATTGGTATGTATTTTTCTCATACATGTCCAAAGACTTTCTGAAATTTATTCACAGATTCTCCACTTGCGATGAAGCCCTAACCCAGTCCAACCCTCTCACTTTACAAAAGAAGAAACCAAGGTTCAGGGAGTTCAGTGGACTTTCCTATACTTTACACACAGGGAGTTTCAGAGAGAGGATTTGAATGCAGTTTTGTTCTTCCAGAGGGAGGGAATGTTTCTCTTTTATCTCTCAAGTCAAAAAACTTTTATTAAGTGTCTGTTATGTTCAAGACAGTATACTAGCTGTTGGGGGTACAAAGGAAAAACAAACACACAAGGAAATAGTCTGCTCCCATGGTCACTTAGCAGACAGTATTTGTACAGCCCTTAGCAGGCCTGGAAGACAATAGGCACTAAATATATGCTTATTCTCTTTCCCCCTCCTCTTGAGCCTACCTTTTGATTGCGAAGATACAACACATGTATAGATGAAGAAATGTCCATTTGTACAAAAGAACCACAAAGAATTTACAGGAGGAAGAGAGAGCCAACAGACTGGTGGATCAAGAAGGGCCTAAAGCAGGGGATGGCACCCAAGGGCCCTGGAGGTCAGGAACAGCTTCCTTTGGGTCTTTGTGGTCACAGCCCATAGATTAGCTTACGGCTCATGGAAAGTCCTGATCAAAGTTGTTTGTTTGAATCTTTGTGGGAATTGTTGATCGAGGGGGTGTTGTGGGAAAGGAACTAGTGAAAGGCCTTTCTCATTTAAAAACCAAACATGGATCTTTACTATCATGATGAAGAGGAAAGGACTTCATCTCTTTTTGCTGCATCTTCTGCAAAGAAAGCATTCCTGTGGGCTGAGGCTTCTTTGCCTCTCACACTGACAGCATGAGGGTCAGATGGTGGAATGACCTTGACCTCAGCGGTAAAAGCCCTGGTTCTTTGTCAGAAAGTGCTGATTGTGCAATATTTGAGTCACCTATTAACTGACTGATTGATGGCTCGGTTTATTGGTTGGCTGGTTAGGGAACATTAGATTTTTTTTTCCCGCTTGATGGATAAAAATTCTTATGTCCTGGGATGATTTTGAGTAGCATGAGAGACCTGTGTGTTCACACTAGTTCAGGCCACTGTAATTGTTTTAGCCCTCCAGCAGAATCATGGGATGTGCTGAGGACAAGTGTAGCAAGGGCCATATCCTTAGTGTGGAGAAGCATGGGAAGGAAGAGGAGTCACTATGGCCAAGATAGGATGAGGTTGCTAGCACGGGGGCTTGTTAGTCTAGTATACGTGTTTATGTGTGTGTATGTGCACACAGAGAGGGCTCCCAGTGAAGTCTAGCTAGCATGTAGAGGCAGGTGAGGCTGGCCTCAGACGCTAGGCTTGACAAAGACAATCAATGGTCCGGCTTCCTGCCATGAGCCTTTTCCTTCAGGAATTATGTGCCTGCTTTCCCTTGGCTGTCTCTTTCCCTGGAGAGTACTCTTCCCAACAATGTGATGCTTCTCTCTCCCTGGATTAGAGGCTGCAGGTAGCTAAGGCTTGTCTTTCAGGAAGGTCATTTGATTTTTTGTGAAGGCTGCTTTGGAGAAAATGGAGTTACTGAGGGCCACTCTCGCTCCTATCAGCATGATGCAGCACTGAGGGAGGCCACATCCCTCAGGAGAGAAAGAAGAGCAGTGGGCCGGAGGCATTCCAGGGAAAAAGAAAGGGAACAGCAGGGAAAACGAAAAAGACTCAAGCTTGTCCTCGGCAGCTCTGGGGAAGCCCCCAGGGGGGAGCAGCTGTCTCTCAGGCCCTTCCTGCAGCTCTCTCTTTAATGCAATGCTTTCAGCTAAAGAAAGCATGTTTGGCCCATGCAAGGGCAGATTGGGTGTCTCTCAGGGAGTTCCCACTGGAGACTCTCAGACCCATCATGTGTTACCAGTGAAGGCAGCACAGTACAGTGAGCTCTATGGGATGCTGGATCAGCCATTTGAGCAGCCAGGCCCAGCCCCATGGGCAGCTCCTCCCTTTCCCCCAGTCTTTTCTGAGCTGTCACTGCTTTCCCTTTCCTCTCTCTTCTCTTCATCCCCCTCTTCCTTGCCCTGCCCCACATACCTGCAGAGAATTCTCAGCAAGGGCCAGGACTGGGTGAAACCAGACTGCTACCTCATCCCTTCTCTAAACCCTAAATATTTTTGGCAAGCCCTGCTGCCAGGCCATTTTCTCTGTGGGATAGGCTCAGTTTTATTTTGTGCAGGTATTTCCCAACCTTTCTTATTTGCAGGATGATGGCTTCCACAGGCTTCTGTGTTCTATCTCCCACCCACCTTCATGGATGATTTCTGAAATATCTTGAAGCAGAGGGGTATGCTTCCACATTACAAGAGTCCATGTGAGCTCCAGCAGCTTGGGCAACCTGAGATCTGGCAGGCAACATTCAGCTCTAAGAGTATGTGCATCAGCCAGTGATCACAAAACAGCTAGCTGCTGTCCAATGTTGTGCTAGGCAATTACACAGAGTGATATACTTCTGGATACTTGGGATCATTAATTAACCTCTTATCCCAACAAGAGCCTAGAGGTGAAGCAAGTAATTTTATTTTCATTGTTTTTTAATCATGAAGTCAGAAAGCTCATCAAAGAAAGAAAGGAAGAAGTATTACCCAGTGCCATCCCAGAGAGACCTAGCTATTGTAACTTTCAAGATTTCTGGAGTTGGAAGAAACCATACACAATATTCCTTGTTTCCCTCAAGGAAGCTCCCTATAACATCCTTCACAGAAGACTATCCAGTCTCCACTTGAGCACCTTCAAAGATAGGGAATCTTACTTCATTGTGGAGGAGGCTGAATTGCCCTACAGCCCCAGTAATCTTTTACATCTTTGTTTGATCCATTGGTGCCTGATAAATGCTTGCTGTTGGCTTCATTTCAGGGGGTTGATATATTTTATTCTGGTACAACAAACATTTCCCAAACAATACCACCCCCTCCTCTTCACAGTGTATTTCTCCCTAAGACACTCGACTGATTATCAACATCCCTGAAGTTTTGTGTCCTTTGAGAGTGGGTCACTGTGGTCCTATTGGTGCACTCTATAACTGAACGCTTTGGTACCTTTCCATGGGGACTTCCTGTATCTTTTTGGGATCATTGTATGGTTGACTTTGGACCATGCTTTCCTCATCAGGGAGATGTAATTTTTAGAGAGTCTTTTTCCTTCCATTAAACCAAAATCTCTTTAACATTCGTCTAGTCATCCTACGTTTCACTTTCCCCTTTGCTCACTCTCTTTCAGTTACTGGGAGGCAGGTATTATGTTCTGCCCCCTCTCTCCACCCAAATCTCTTCAAGCTAAATATCTCTCATTCTTTTTTCTCTTTTTCTTTTAAATTTTCCTTCCTTTACTTTTTAAAGAACAGTTGTTGCTGTTTAGTTGCAAAGTCTCCCCTTCCCTCTGCTCCCTCCTCCCACCCAATGAGAAGGCAAGAAAAAATAAAACTTATTATATGTAGTCATCATAATGCAACTGGTGGGACAGTGAATAGAGCTCCAGGCCTGGAGTCAGGAAAACATCTTTCCCTGAGTTTAAATCTGGCCTCAGATACTAACTAACTGTGTGACCCAGGGCAAATCATTCAACCTTGTTTGTCTCAGTTTCCTCATTTATAAAATGGGCTGGAGAAGGAAATGACAAACCCCTCTAATATCTTTGCCAAGAAAACCCCAAATGGGATCATGAAGATTTGAACACAACTGAAAAACGACTGAGCAATAATTATGCAGAACAAATTTCCTCATTAGCCATGTGTCTGTTCAAAGAAAAAAAGAAAGGAAAAGAAAAAGGTAGAAAGGAAAAAATGTGTTAATTGAACTCGGAGTTCATCTGCTCTTGATATGGAGGTGGATAGCAGTTTTCCTTATGAATTCACTGGAACTGTGGTGATTCATTGTCGTCATCAAAGTAACTAAGACTTTCAAAGCTGATTATCTTTACAATATTGCTGTTACTGTGCAGCCTACTTTGTTTTTCAGCTGTCCTTTTATGGGGTCATAAAATCCTCTATTTCAAGGTTTAAGAGACTTGTATGGTCATCTAAGACAATCCCCCAATCCTTTTGATTGTCCCTGAGGAACTAGAGGACCAGAGAAGCTGACCTACCTTCCATGAAATCCTCTTTCTACAGGTTCCTGCCATTCTCTCTCTCTCCTTCTCTCTTTCTCTCTCTCTCTCTCTCTCTCTCTCTCTCTCTCTCTCTCTCTCTCTCTCTCTCTCCCTCCCTCCCTCCCTCCCTCCCTCCTTCCCTCTCTCTCTCTTACTCTCTCACTCTCTCTCTCTGCTCATTGACAAAATATATTCAATATGATTAGGGAAAGGACCCTAATGATTAGGGAAATCAAGAAAGGCTTTGTGTAGATGCTTTAGTTGGGACTCGGTTTTGTAGCAACAAGGGGTTACAAGTGGAAGTCAGGAGGGAGACCATCCCTCCTGAGGTGGAGTACATTCAGTACAAAGACATGGAGGGAGGGAATATTGTGTCAAGAATGGGAAATGGCCAGAAATCCAGTTTGGCTGGATTGTAGAATGCCACAGAGTTAAGCTGTGGGTGGGGCAATGCAGGAAAAGGCTGGAAAAGTTGTGTATGGACAGGTGGTGATAGACTTTAAAGGGCAGGGAGAATTGACATTGGATTGTAGAGACAATAGGAACCACTGGGCAGTTCTGTCAGGAAGTGCCCTCTCCCCACTTTTTGTCTTTTATTGAGCTCTCTTATTTTCATTGAAATTACATCCCAACTATTCTTGTCTTTGCTGTCTGGGACCAAACAGAGCAAAAGCAATATGGCACTTCTCTTGGGTCCTATGGATGCCAGGCAGCCCAATTCAGGTCTTCTGACTTTTGGAATATACAGCATATGCGTCTGTTATTGGGGGACAAAAGTTGGGACCTTAGAGCTTCTCATTGGTTTAATACAGAAAATGAAACCATTATGAAGAATCCATCATGTTGAAGGGCTCCCAGCAGATCTGGGCTTGTTTCTCCTCTGCTCTAAATTCTTTAGGGACCCTCTATCCCTTTCCTGTCAACTCATTTTATGCAAGAAGGGTTTCTGTTCATCAGATAATTATATCTGAGTCTTGATCTCTTCTAATTCAGCAAACATTTATTAAGTGCCCCCAGATGTGGGGGCATACACTTTCGTACCTGTGCTGTTGTCTGTTGCTGAACAACCAGACCAACCCTCAGAGATCCCAGACTCAGATTTTCCCCTGGAATCACCACCTGCCACATGGGGCCAATGGGGAGCCCCTTTCAGCAAACACTCCTTCGTGGTTCTGTGGCCTTGAAGGGCACAACTTCCACCTCTTTGTTCTATGTTCTTTCTCTTCATGTCACTTCCATGACCACTTTCCTCATGATGTCCCAGAAGAACATTTTTTCCCCTGAATTTGCTTTTCCTTCATCACTTGGTAGCCAGCCAATATCACAACAAGTCAAGGAATGCAGTCCAAGCTTACTGTATACTTTTCTGAGAGTTTTGTGAATTTATAATTTAACCAATAAGCATTTTGAACATTAAAACCTAGTTATTTTAAGGAAATATCTGAATAAAATGGAAATAAATTCTTTTACAGCCTTAAAGTGCAAAATTGTTTTACTTATATTTGCATGCACACATACGGCTATAAACTATATAATACACATGCCGAATATACACACGCACATACTAGACGTGGAATAAACAGATACACACATACATGTACTGCTACATAAAACACAACATGCATACATGACACATGCATGCTGCTCATAGGTGCCCCCCAGAGTTCTGTCCTGGGCTCTTTCCTCAGCTCCCTCTGTCCTGTTTCACTTGGTGATCTTGTAACTCCCACAGCTTTAATGAACCTTTCTATGCTGATAATTCTCATATCTCTCTTTCCTGCCCCAACCTTTCTTCTGACCTCTGATTTTGCATCTCCAACTACTTTTCAGATGTCTCACATTGGATTCCCAGCACACATCTTAAACTGAACGTATCCCAAACAGAACTCATTCTCTCTCCCATTTAAACCTTTTCCCACCTTCATCTTATCTTCTACACTACTGTAGAGGGTAACTGCACCTTCCCGGTCCTTGAGGTTCACAACCTGGTTATCATCCTGAGTTACACATTATTTATCTCTCACCACTATATTCAATCTATTGCCAATGTCTGTTAATTTCACCTTTGTGATATCTCCTGATTCTACTTCCTTCTCCTCTGTCCCTCTCCCCACTATGGTGCAGGCTCCCCATAACTTCACATTTGGACTATGGCAATAGCTGTTGGGGGTCTGCTTGCCTCAAGTCTTTCCCTGTTCCAGTTCATCGTCCATTTAGCCACCAAAGGGACTTTCCTCAAGCCCAGGTTTGATCATCAACCTCCCACTCCCAGCCTTATACTCAAATTCCAGTGACTCCCTATCACCTTGAGCATTACATACAAAAATCCTTCACTTGACATTCAAAGTCCCTTCTAATCTCACCTCTCTCCTACCTTTCAGGCCTTCTTATTTCTTTCTCCCCTTCACATATTCATGAGTCTAGTGACACAGGTCTCCTTACTATTCCATCTGTCTCCTCCAGTCATTCCCTTTAGCTGTACGCAATGCCTGGAACACTCTTTCTCCTCATCTCTGGCTTCCCTTTAAGTGCAGACTAAAGTCCTATCTTCTATAGGAAGCTTTTCCCAGTCCCTCTCCTTTGCAGTGCCTTCTCTCTCTTAATTATTTATCCTCTCTGTAGGTTGTTTGTACATTAGAGGTTTGTTTGCATGTTGCCTCCCCCATTAGATTGTGAACTCCTTGAGGGCAAGGACTAGCTATGGTATCTTTTTACATTCCTAGTGAATGACACAGTGCCTGGAAAATGTTTCTAGATTGATAAACACTCCCAGGTTACATCCACACACTTCATCACGGGACATTTGCCATAAGAGGACATTTGCCCATTATCTTTTCTCTCCTTTGTAACTCACACAGCACAGTGCTTTTAAAATCTTGGATCATCTCCCATTGACTTTGGGGGCTTTTTCAACTGTGATGCTCAGGGGACCTAGGAGCTCACCTCTCATTAACATTAACAGGAGTTACCAGCCCTAATTCCCAGAGCACTGTAGCAGAGTTTTCCATGAGAGGTACACTATTTTGATGAACGTAGTGAGCATGGTAAAAAGCAAACAGCAATTGCAGACACTGTATAATACCATAATATCACAGGGAGGTGACATATTCCTATGTATCTCTGAACTCTTTGATGTGCATCTTCCCTTCAGTTATACTAATACACAGTCTAGTCCCCCCCAACCCCCACAACTTCTCCATGTCTTCCTATAAATTGGCCTCATTGATTCCCCCTAATGTTCTCTCCCTCCTCCCACCAACACACATTCTCTTGAAATTAAGGGAAAATCTGTGGTATCCCTACCTTATCTAGCTCCTTGAACACATACAGAAAACCACTGGAAGCAGGTTTTCTTAAGGAGAAGTTTCCTAAATTATTGGGGAAAAAAACATTATTGTAAAACCTTCAGTTCAGCAGATATATATGAAAAGCCTACAGCTGACAGACATGGCTTTAGGCTGAGGATATAAGGACATGGTCACATTAGGCCCTGCTCTCAAGGAGAGCCTCATCTAATGGAGGGCTACTGCATTGGGACATAAATAAATAGTTACATATGGTTTTGAAGAGAGGCAGCATGAATAAATAGAGGGGAGTCACATGCAAGTTGAACCTTGAATGAAGATTTGTATAAAAGCCTTGGAAGCAGAGGAGAAGAGAGTTCATTCCATGCACGCAACTTGGCTTGTGCAAATGAAGCAAAGTATGAGATAAATGCAGAGGTCAGAGATCAAATGGGAATTTAGTTTGACTGGGACTGGCAATGCCTAAAATGTTGAGCAATATGCCACAAGGGAAGCTAGAGCTGCATCCCCAAAGGCCTGAGATGCCAGCCATCAAGAACAAGTGTTTTACCCTACAGATAAGAAGCAATCTTTGGAGCAGGGGGTTGGAGACTGGCTTTTCTTTAACAATCTTATTTTGATCCTGTTGACAGTTTGGAGAGGGGAAAGCCCAAATAACTGACGATCAATTAGAAGATTATTGCAACACTCTACTGGAATGGTGATGAGAGCTTCAATTAGGGTGGGAACCTTGTGAGTGGAGAGAAAGGGGGGATTTGAAATATTTTATAGGGCTAGAGTTATAAAGAAATGACTTGGAGGTGATAGTGCTTCGGATAAAAACAGGGACCTTTGTAGAAGGGGAGAATTAATAATTTCATCCACTGAGTTCCATTTTGAATCAAGTAACCTAAAATTTCCTCTTTTATTACAATTCTTTTATGGCACAATGGGAGGTAGAGTAGCCAGATTTTGAGCTTTGCATGGGAAGATCTGAGTATGAGTCCCCTTCAGATACTAGATGCATGATGGCTAAGAATCAAAGATAGGACAGTCAGACATGGGTGGGTTTTTACTAATCAGAGATCCCCTCCGAGAATGAAGCAATTCAATAGCAATTAGAATCTGGTTTCATTTGATTTTGATGGAATAACTTCTCCTGCCCTAGAAATTGTAGACTTTTGACATGAATGACAGGATGTTCCAGCAGAACTCATACTTGTTGGGAGTCAGGAGATCCAAGTTTTATATTCAGTTCTGCTGAGTCTGACACTCTTTATGACTTGGAAGTTTGGAGATAAGTATATCAGCTTCTTTTTCCAATTCCTTCTAAAATCATAGCATGGTTGATATGACTTGCCTTTTAGTAGGTCAGGACCACCAGAATGATCACTAAAGTTCTGGGTTCCTTCTCCATGTTCATGAGTTTGGGTACCAAAGCACAAAATTGAACTTATAATTGAGGTTGAGGGAACAGGTCAATTGACTGATTATCTCCATCAACACCACTCTAGAAGACAAACTAGTGCTCTTACCTAGCAGGGGCACCATATATTTCTTCCTGTCTCCTTCCTTATCCCTATATTTTCATTCATAGGCATAGTCAAATATCAAAGCTTGGGTGATAAATAATTCAGTATGAACTCCCTAGAGGAAACAGTATTTTTTAAAGTTTTTTTTTTAATTCAGGGGAAGAAATTATTTCAATTATTTCCTTCAATTTGAGTCTTTTTTTCTTTGATGAACAGGGCAGGCATATACTTTGGACTTTTTCAGAGGTGTGTGTTTATTTTTCATTTTCATCCTTTTTATTCTCATTATTTGAAATTTGATCAATATTTTCTTGTGTCATTGATGTCTCCTGTTGCTCCTGTCAACACTGAATCTTTTCTTTAGAAATGAAAGAGATAAGTGGAGATAATCAACTCAGCAACCTTATCTGACAGCGTGTCCCATTCCACCCCTTTCCCCACTCAGTTCTCCATAGAAAGGAGACAAATTTGTTTGTATCCTTCAACAAATTGTCATTTATTAAGATTTTGTTTTGTGTTTGGCATAGTGTTTTGTGCTGGGGTTGTGAAAAAATAACATTAAAATTAAAAAAAAAAATTGCCTCAGTGCTATTTCCGAAAGTTCAGTATTTACATCTGAAGCACATTCAATGATGTCTCACGCTGACAAGGCTATCCACTTGTGCCCTCTTTTGTCAATATTGAGAACACTGTGTTCTGATGTTGTGTTGGGATATAACATAAGGATCTAACAGAACTGACCCAGACCCTGATCACATACCCCCCAATCAGCCATCTACAAGGATTTAGAAAGTGCCTAGGGTCAGTCACAATGCCAGGTGCCATGAAAATTCCATCCCATTCCATGGCTGAAATTGAATTGTCAATCCAATCTCTATCTTCAAGTTGCAACATCAGGAAGAGGCCAGAGAGTTTTTTTTAGTTCCTTTGCATTCTCTTAGATGCTCAATGGGTAGTAATTAGCTTTCATTTATTTATATTTGGTTGATGGTCACAAAGTACTGTGATTTTTCCCTTTCAATGGAAAAAATGCTATTTCAATGCTCTATCTCTTGAATACATGTTGAATTGTGCTATGGGCAGCCTGCTTAAGGGATGCATAATTGACTCAAGTTTCCTTTTGACAGGTAGTGGACACGTTTTGCCATCTTTTTTTAAATTAAAAAGAATGAATAACCATTTGATTTTGTTTTGCAGAACCCCAGCTGAAAGGAATTGTGACAAGGTTATTCAGCCAGCAGGGATATTTCCTGCAGATGCACCCAGATGGAACGATTGATGGCACCAAGGATGAGAACAGTGACTACAGTAAGGACACCTAGTCTGCTTCTGATCAAACTGAAATCAATGGAGTCCATCTTTAAGACTCCATGTTGTTTGTTTTTTTTAAAACAGTAATAAGAAAATGAAATGCCAAACTTCTGGTCCTATGTGACACTTAGATTTATGTCATTGACTTTTCTCTCTCCCTTCCTTCTGTCCTTCTTTTACTTCCTTCTATCTTTACACTCTCCTATGCTTCCTTCCCTTTTTCCATTTTTTCCTTGTTTGCTCTCTTTCTCACTTTCACATGGTGGTAATAACCAGAATATTAACTCAAAGGGAAGAGTTATGTGCATAGATTATCAGATTTGAGGTTGAAGAAACCTGAGCAATCATCTGGTTTCAAGACTTTTATTTTATAATTAAGGGAACTGAGACATATAGAGATTAAGTAACTTGCTTTGGATTGCCTCATCAGTACCTGAGGGGGGCTTTGAACCCAATTCTTCTCTTTGAGAATTCATGTCTTCTAGCTCACAGCTGTTTGCTTGTTTGCATTAAATTTAGCTATTGACAGTTGGCAGCTTTAGATACAAAGGAGATGCTGCTTTTTGCAATGGCCCCTGAACTCTTCATTATTCTCATAATGGTAAGAAACCTAATTATTATTAATGGTGACAACAGTGAAGAAATTCCAGTACTTTATAGCTACTATTATAGTGGTATGTTAAGGTTTCTGAAGAATTTGAGCCATGTTAACCCACTTTTTTAGGGATGGTTTAATAATTACTAGGCTTAAGCAATAGAAAAAAATAAAAAATTGCAACAAACACTAGACATTTCCCTGCATTTTCCCAATTCTCCATTTCCTAATTCATCAAAACATTCCTATCTCACACTCCTAGTCCTCAGGAAAACTTAAAGTCATCTTTCTATGAAAGTCCTGTGCCAATTCTATCCTCACTGAAAACTTTATCCTGATCTAGAATAGTTAACTCCATGATGTCAGGCTGAGTTTTCCTCTTCTTGACATTTTGAAGATGCATTTAGGATTATAGATATAGAGATAGAGGGAATCTTAGAGATCAATGAGTCCTCTCCATTTTACAGCTAAGAAAACCAAGGCTCAGATTTTTAAGTGTCTTGTCTAAGGTCACACAGTTACTAAGCCTCAGAGCTAGGATTTGAACTCATGGCCTGGGACTGCAAATCCAGTATTTTCTCTTTTATACTTTGCTGCCTTTCAAAAAGGGCACAGAAAGCTGAGATTCTCTCTTATGTCGATGGTACATAAAAGACATTATTATACAGTTAGTGTGGTAGGTAACAACTCATTCATTAATAGCAGACACAGAAGAATGATTGTAAAGAGCAGAGCAGTGAGAAAAGTGAGAAACTCTTCTTGTTCCTCCCTACAACCCTCCCAGATAATCTCAACTCTCTTCTGTTGATGTGTAATAAAACCTTGTGAGATGCTATGTACTCTAAAAGAAGAAAGGTCTTTGCTATCTCAGTTCTTACTTCATCTTGCTGTATATCAATGCCTTGCAAAGATGCTGGCTATGACTCTCGGACAGGTCTGTTTCCTGTGTCCATATGTGGGACAGATTTGTAAAATGGAAAATGCAGTGGTTCTTTCAAAGTCATTCTGCAATTATTGATTGGTCATGGGGTCATCACTAGATAATATTCAGAAATCCAGGATCTTTGTTTCTTAGTATTTATGTAATTACTTTTTCTTTACTTGAAAGAGGTATTTAAAAAGAGGCAAAAATGTAAGTTACTTGCCCCTCAGAAAAAAATTAAAACCCACTATATCTGTGACAGCAGCCTCTGCTCTTTTACCTAGTTAGCACCCTTAATCCAGACATAGAGAACTGGGCACTCAAAAGTTTGGGAAATATTACAGGTGTCGGTTAATGTAAACCCTTCCTTAGCTGTTCCTGGAAAACCAATATGGAAATATATTCCCTTCTGAAACTGGGTCAGGGGCATTATTGTGCAGACAGAAAGCTTACTATTGTATTCTCATGAGGTGTGGAAATCATCAGTAGCTAGACACTCAAACAGATGGTGTTAGAAGTGGCATGAATTTGAACTTTTGAGGACCTGAGACTGAATCCAGGCTTTGATATTTACTATCTGTGTGACCTTAGAAAAGTCATTTAATTTCCTGACTTCTCAGTTCTCTTTTCATTAAATTAAAGGTTTAGAAGAGACTGTTACATCCAAACTTTTTTTTTGAGCACATGATAGTAATTGTAATATGTGTATCTGTGGATTGAGAAAATGTACAATGACAGAACACTGGTATATGTTGTATCTCTTCTGGACTTATTCTGGGAATAGGATCCCCTGTAAGATGACTATCTCACATTTAAGATACTCTGTGAGTCTACACTGCTAACAATAGATTATGAGCCCCTACCACTGTATGTACTTTCAATATTAAACCAGAGAAAACAGTTCAAAGGGAAAAAAAGAAGTATTTACTGAAATGGCAAAGCATAAACCATGCTGATAAAACATAGCCCCTCCCCTCAAAATAAAGTATAAATTAGAAGACTGAGCACACCCACACTCATACACCCATACCTCCCCCCCACCACATACATATATACACGCATACATACAAATAAACACATACAAACACACATAAAGATTATGCTAGTAAAGAGACAGGCATACAGGGGATACATGTGGCCGATGTGAGTCACACTTCCAACGCTTTTCCAGTCCAAATGTCTTTTCTCTTTTTATGTTTTTTTTTTCTGCAGTTTCCCTTGGGCTGTGGCTTCTTTGTTGAGTAAGTTTCTTCACTAGGCTTCATGGATCCTCTCCTTTCCATATAACATTTCAGCTCTGTGGATGGACTCTCTGAGTCTGCTTCCTAATGGGCATGAGCATGGCCTAGTAGGCAAGTTTCTCTGCTCTTTGGAGGAGGGAGTACATCCCTTCTTCCCCTGTGCTCTGGAATCAGTCAATTAGTAGAGATATTTTAAACCACTATTCTGTACTCTGTACTGAGAATACAACAATGAAAGTGAAGCAAGCACTCTCTATCCTCAAGGAGTTTCCATTCTGATGATGAAACCATCACGAATGTAGTAAAGTATATACAGGAAGTATGTAAATCAAATCCAACATAGAAACCAAGAAAGGATTCATGCAAATATGGTACTTGAACTGAGTCTTGAAGGATAAGAAAGACTCCAAAGTATGGTGGCATGAAAAGTAAGTCTTCTAGACATGGAGAAAAGTCCATGCCAAGAAAAGAAGATGAGAGGTATAGAATTGTGTTTTGAGGAACATCAGTAAGAGTGATTTGTCTGGATCACTGAGTGTGAGAAAGAAAGTAATACTGATCAAGCCTAGAAAGTTATGAATGATACGGGTTGTGATGAACTTTGCGTGCCAAATAGTTTATATTTTATATTAGAAGAAATAGAATTACCAGAACTTATTGAATAGGGGTAACATGTTCAGACCTGCAATTTAATTAAGTTACTTTGGCAGATGTATTAAGGAATGATTAGAATGGGGGAGAATTGACAAATTAGGACATTACTGCAAGAGCTGCTGAAATCCTGGTGTAAGGTGGTGGCCATGTGATTAAATAAAAGGAGATTTAAACAGGAGAATTTGTGAAATGACAAGATTTGACAAAAAATTGACCGGATGAGATGTATGTACATGCAGAGCTGAGGATGTTGAGGATGATGCCAAGGTTGGGAAGGTGCCCTTGACGGAAATAAGGAAGTTTGAAATGAGTGGATTTCAGGGGAAAATGAAAAAAATATGTTTTGGACATACTGAATTTCAGTGCGAGGCATTCAGTTTTGAATATCCCATAGGTAAATCTGAGGGTCAGGAAAAAGATAAGGGCTCAATGTAAAGACTGGGGAGTCTTCTATATGACACCATGGGAGCTGATATGATGACCAAACGAGAGAGCATAGAAGAGAAAAGATGACCAAGGACAGAACCTAAAGGAGCACTAACAATATGTAGCATTGTGTGTGCATGAAGATACAGCAAAGTCAACTGAAGAGTGGTCACACAGGTTGGGATAAGCAGTCATAGAAGTCTGGAGAGTACAGGGTGGTCAACACTGTCACATACTGCAGAAAAAAATTAGAAAGTGGGGATCTATAGAATATGGAGGAGGAAAAAATTCATAAAGGGAAAAGTGAAGAATGATTCACTCTCAGGAGCCAAGTTTTTCTTCCATGTGAGTGCTTTTTCTGATACTTGAGGTGAATATCTCTCAACCAAGGAAGCTTAATGGTTCAGCAGACAGAGAAATGGACCTATAGATAGGGAGACCTGTGTTTCATTCTAGCCTAGCTGTGAGGCTCTGAGTAAGTCACTTAACCTCTGCCTCAGGTGACAACTCTTCTGTAAAATGGAGATAACGCTTGCCTCTTGAGGTTTTGGTGAGGATAAAATGAGATGACCTGTGCAAAGAATTTTGCGAAGCTTAAAGCACTTTATAAACATTATTCTTCCTATTTTTCTTATGATTAAAAATGATTTCAGCTTTAGCTAATTTCCTTTCTAAGTCCACATGGAAGCATTCTTGAGCATCAGTCATCCACTGCCTAGTTGCCCTACAATACCATTAACTAGATAAAAGGAATTTCTTCACAGATCTCAAAAGAGATGTTCATTTACAGTTCAATTACTCTGTTAAGTCAGAAGCTAGAGGCCTATTTAATACCTGAAAAGATTAAAAAAATATTACTTCTAGTTTCTACTGTCTGGATTTCTACTGTATTGATTCTACAATGTAATTGATTTTACACTGTATTGCTTTTTATAATTGCATCTGCATCTGCCTTTAGCAGCATTTCTATGTCCTTGACTGGAGTTCTTGAATTTGATTTTTCCTCTGAGGTAACTTTGCCAAGAAAATCCCAAATGGGGTCATGAAGAGCCTGAAATGAAATGAATGAAGAATAAGACTGAAAATGTCTGAACTAGCTTAAAGTTAGTTTAAAAGAAAAGCTGTTATCTCTCATGTCAGTGTCCCCTGGGATACTTCCTGGATATGTGTTAAGTCCAACAAGCTAACTTCTTGCCAACCCTAAATGATATATTGTCTGTTGTTTACATAATTAGGGGAGTTTTCTCCCTTCCAAGGAGACAGCATCAGGTAGAGGTGATCCCCTAGTAAAGACTACAATGTTCCATAAAACAGTGAACATGCCTTAATTTAATTAGCCTCATCTGAATGTCAGCCCACCTTTCTCAGTATAGCCAATAATAATGTTCCTGCCTCAACCCTACAACCTATCAACTTTTCTCCATATTCACTAAGACCTCTGCATTGTTGTGCATCATTAAAGAGGGTCCCCTCCTTTTCAGGTCACTGGTTTTGCTGAGGTTAGCAGGCTGATCCACTTTGTTAACAGTTTTTTGTGTCATTCTTAATAATCTCATCTTGCCTGGAGTCTGTGCCTCAATATACCTTTACTAAATTTACTGCAGTCATACCTATGTAAAGTATATATGGTGAATTCCACAATCTGAAAGGGGAGAAACTTTCCGCTTTTTGGTGTGTCCTATACCTATAATTTTATCAGTGACTTAGATAAACTCAGCTAATCATAGATGCTAGTCATTCCTCACTATGTGTGATTTAGTCCTGTTTTAAATGAGTTTTGTATTTTATCAATCACAACCATGTCTACTAGGCATTTAAAAAAAGCAGTGAGCAGTTGATTCTGTCTACAGAAGTTGCCTTTGGTATTTAGGGTACTGAGTCATTGAATGAGATGGGCT
This sequence comes from Bettongia penicillata ogilbyi, assembly GCA_023548195.1. NCBI lineage: Eukaryota > Metazoa > Chordata > Mammalia > Diprotodontia > Potoroidae > Bettongia > Bettongia penicillata. The sequence continues at coordinate 5,014,868 of JAJHZJ010000010.1, forward strand.
GCTCTTTTGCTGCTCTCAAAGATTGTTTCAAAATGCATTGCTTGAGGTTCATATGAATTTGCAGATTCCTCGAAGTAACTTCAGTTCCTCAGGGGTTTATAAAGTTAGGATCCCATTTTGAATCATCCTGCCTAGCCACAAACATAGATTTTAGAATTTTGATTTTCCTATTCAACATGAAAGATAAAGTAGAGGAGGCAGAGGAAGGAAAGAGAGGAATGCTAGTCTTGTGAATATTGTGTTTATAAATGTCATTTTGAAATGTCAGAAGTTTAATTGTGGTAATGCTAAGGCAGACAGATGACACTTAAAAGGGAATCTACATTGGAGCTGATGTCTGTGCTTTGTGAGCATCCTGGGAAATGTCTGCATACATATGTCTGCACTTGTTGGAAGTCAAGCGTTGGTTCTTGGTGTCCTCAATGCTATGTTCAACAAGTATTCTTCAAATGTTGCTGTGCATGAAGTACTTTGGCAGGTGTTAAGGAAGATGTCAAAGAAGGCTGATTATCGGTCTTACTGCTCCTACTCCCAGGACAATATAAATCTGTTTGGGAGGAATTTATGAGCAGAGGCATGTGGAATTTTCCTCGTTGGCATTTTAGCCTAGTTTTTGGCCAGAAAGAGTTCTAATGGAGATCTTCATGAAAGTGGCATGTCCTTAATCTCAGTCTTGTTCATTTATTTCATGTTGTGAATAATTTTCTCTTTGTACAGCATTTAGGTCTTGGGTCACATATTTTGATTTAGCTGGCAGATTGACTGATCATAGGTAGTTGTTGTAGAGACAATATTTGAATTTGGTACACTGATTCTAAATTCAGTGCGTTTTCCACTGGAATGTACTGGCTCAAAATTCCAAAACTGAAATAACCTCAGAGGGCATTTGGATTAGCCCATTGCAATCTCCTTTATAACATATGCAATAACGGGCCTTCCAGCCTCCCCTTCCCCTTCAGTTAGGGGAAATCTACTAGTGTGTTAGGCAGCCCATCCTGCTTCTAGATGGCTTGAACTGTGAGCATGTGTATTTCTTATTCCATCTCTTTCCTCCATTTTGTATCACAGGACTGGTTGCACTCCTCTTTGCCAATGAAAAATCCTCTGCTTGTGTTCTTGTTCCTTTCCTGTTCCCTTATCTACTTGGACCTTTTGCCATTGCCTACAGCTTCTCAGATTCCTATCACATTACAGTCGGAAGAGTTCTATAAGGCCAACCTTATATCTAACCTATATCTGGAAAGGAACAGTTTCCAGAACATACTTTGCCATGAGTCCCCCTTTATTTCAAGGATTCTAGGAAGAGCTCACCTCTGAAATCATGAAAAAATTGGACCTTTTCAGAGCTTTGATTGTTAGGTTTTTCTTACATAGCCTTTGTTTGTCTTTTTATAACATCTACCCATTGTTCCTTGCTTTTCCCCTTGGGCTAAACAGAACAAGTCAATTCCCTCATGTATGTGCTAGTTCATTAGAAACTATCATGTGTCCTATGAGCCTTCTCTTTTCCATTGTTCTTTTTTTTAGTCCAACCAATTTTGCTTATTTTTATTTTCAAGAGTATTTTATTTTTTCTAGTTATATATAAAGACAATTTTTATTCCTGTCTGTTCTTAATATCCATAATTCCTTCAAAAATACTCATATTTTCTTTTTTGTCAATATTTTTCAATACTTTGTTGCATTATTTTATTTTTTACATCATCTTCATTTGCAAACATATCACTTCCTACAATATTTGCATAATAATATTGTAAACAAAGAAAAAGAAAACCATTTTAGTAAAACTAGATGACACACCAATTGAGTCTGCTCCTATATTAAGTCCACCTGTCATAGTTCTCAACCACATAGCAATGAGTCAGTCAACAAGGTTTTATTGACCCCCTAATATGGCTCAGACTATGTGCTGAGCAGAAGGGACATGAAGTAATAAAGAAAAAGAAGCAGTCTCTGTTCTCAAGGAATGCACATTCTATGGCGTGAGATAAATATAAATATCTAAGGACTTGCAGGAATATAGAGACCATATGGAAAGTGACCCTCAGAAGAGTCAGCTTTGGCTGACCAGAAAAGACCTCCTACAGAAGCTGATGCTTAAGCTGAATCTCAAAGGAATCCAGAGATTTTAAGAGACGAAAGAAAGGAGGGATATGGGATAGTCAATGCAAAAGCAAGGACGTGGGAGATATAGTATCATGCACGAAAAGAATTGCCCATAAGAAGCATCTCTTTGCTATGAAAAAGCTTGGTCATTGTAACAAACTTCACAACTGTTTCTTTGTTTCTTTTTGCTATTTTCAATTTCATTGATGTAGTTATTGGGTATAGTGTTTCCTTAGTTCTGTTTACTTCTCTTTGCTACAGTTCAAAAAGGTCTTCTGATGCTTCCCTTAATTCTTTATATTTATGGTTTCTTATGGTGCAATAATATTGCTTATTAATGATAATAATAACTATTATCTACAGTGCTGGAAGGCTTTCAGTAAACTTTTCATATTCTAATCTCATTTATTCTTCACAAAAACCCTCAGGAAGACAGTCAATAAGTATATATTAAATAATCAATCCTTTAGACAAGCAGTAAACATTTATTAACAACCTACTATGTGCCAGGCGTGTTTAAGCACTAGGGATACAAAAAGACACAAAAGATAGTTCCCTCCCTCAAGTACTTACTTTATCAGTGCTACAATTATCCCAGTTTTACAGATAAAGAAACTGAGACCCCCAATCATTTTAATGGCTTGATCAGGGTTGCACAGTTGGTTTTATCTGAGGGAGAATTTCAAACCAGGTTTTCCTGACTTCACTCTGCCTTAGATCTGACTACTAAGCCTCCAAAGCTGTCTACATTTATGCCCTACATTGACTTTTCTGCTCACAATAAAAAAAGATATTTCCTTTGATTTCCAATACTTTATTATCACCCAGGCACAGAAAAATGCTGTTATGTACATTTGGGTGTTTTCGGAATTTTTCTTTTTGACTTTAACATTCTCCAGGTGTGTTCTTAACTGTGGAATCTCTTGGTACAGATTTTGATATTTTTTAGTGACAGTTCTGAGTTGTGTTGCAGAATATTTGGACTGTTTCCCTGCACCACTAAAAGCACGTTAGCGTATTTGTCTTTACATGCCCCCTTCAGTGCTGCCCATTTCTATATCTACGTTAGCTTTGCCATTGTTTATGGTGTGGGAAGGGACATCTTATTTTGATTTTCATCTGTCTTCTCTGGTGATTTTGTGTAATATTTCATATTGTTCTTAGGAGTTCACTATTCTTATTTTGTTGTCTCTTGATTCTTGTTCTCTGCCCACTTGAACACTGGGGACGTCAGCCTCAATGCTCTTGGTTAGTCAGTTGGTCAAAAAATATCTTAGGGATTTACTATGTCCCAGACACTGAGTGGAAATACTGAGGAAACAAAGAAATGCAAAAACCCCCAAAAGCCAAAATGAATTTTCATGATAATGGGAGATACAGAAATGAATAACTCAGTACAGTGTGTTTGCACACACACACACACAATAGAATAAAGGATTAGAAGCAGGATACATATAAACTTGGGTTAGAAATGGAATTAAGGTTAGGAGCAGGGGCAGAGTTCAAAAGAGCGTGGATGATAATGTCCTAAATCAAAGGTTAGAGGAGCTGACACTCACATAAGGGTGACTTGGAGAGTAGCAAAGTTCTCTTGCAGAAGGTGGGTTTTGAGCTGAGACTATAAGAAAGGTAAAAGGGAGATGAGGAAGCTAGCATTCCAGGCATTAAACCAGCAAAAACTTGGGAGTTGGGAAATCTTGTGTGAGAGACCATGAAGAGAGAGAAGTGTGTAGACAAATCTCAGAGTGGATGAATGGGGATTAGGGCTGAGAAGGTGGGAAATTAGGAAGGGGCAACATTATGAAGAACTTTACATATCAACTAGATGACTTTACTTTTGGTTTATGAAGCAACAGGAAGCCATGATAGGGGAGGGGTGACATAGGACTGACATACTTTAGAAAAATCACTTTGACAGTTGGATGAAAGGGACAAGAGAGAAAAGTGAAACAGGATGACAACTTCCAAGATAATTGTGATCGTCCAGACAAGAGGGAAAGGATGGAGAGATGGGACTGCATAAGTAAATGAAGGTAGAAATGTCAAGTTCTGGAAACATATCCTGTATGTCAGGTGACCCTGAATGAGGAGCCAAGGGATTCCAGAGAACCTGAAAGCCTCATTGACTTGGAGGGTGGTAAAGGCCTCGAGAGAAATTCGAGTATTTTAAAGTAGGGAGGAATTTGAGGGAAAGATACTGTTTTGACTTTTGGACATGTTGAGTTAATGAAAACTACAGGACACACTGTCCTTTGTGATAGTTTGTTAAATCCTTTAGAAATGTTTCTCTGCAGACTCCTCTTTGCATTATCATTTTTTGCAGGTATGTAAATGATATTGTTAAGTGTCCAATGGGGACCCATAACCTTTATTATTAAAGGAAGCTGAGTGTCCAAACTTTCCCTCAGTGTTTCCAGTGATAGAATAAATGGGAAAGGTCATTAGAAGGGGGAAGAGACAGTGGATATGAACTAGCCTTGGTGCTGATCCATTAACACAAGGGTCTTGTTAGTCTTGGCTGCTCTTTAAGGTCCATCTCTGCTCTAATGTGACACAAGGGTAAGGCCATAAGAAGAATTAGCATTCCCTGGGCCAGGCTGTGTGGTCACTGATTGTCCTATGGCCCAGAGGAAGGAGGGGTTTTTGTGACCCATAGACTATCTGCAACAAGGAATTGATATCATACTTCTCTGCATGCTATGCTTAGTCTTGGTGGGTCATTAAACCCTGATCCAGAGGCAGAAAACCACTTCAAAGTCACTGAGTCCAAAACTATTCATTTTGCATTTGGGAAAAATAGATTGAGAGAGACTCCCTGTCTGAGTTGAAGACACAGGGAATAAGTGACAGAGTGGGGATTCAGGCACAGGACTGAAGACTTGAAGTTTATCATTCTTTCCTTTTTTGCTGTTCAGTCCTTTCAGTCATTCTGACTCTTGATTACCCCTTTTGAGGTTCTGTTGGCAAAGATAATGGAGTAGTTTAATATTTTTTTTCCCCATCATTCTTCCCACCCTCCCTCAAAATGAACCTTAATGTGAAACAGAATTATGCCCAACATTGGATGGGAGAGACAGCATGACATCTCAGCAAGATCACTGGATTGACAATTGAATAATTTGTATTCTGGTCTTGAATGGACCCCTTACTGTGTTCTTCTGAGTCTTATTCTAATGTGTATCTGAAAGGGACCACACAATGAAAGCTGAAGTCACTCTTGGCATCTGGGAACTTCCATTCTATTTGGAAACAGTGGGGGATCCACATGCACACAGGTTAATAGATATATAATATATGTCAAATAAGGGATACAAACTAGACTTGTAATTCTGTTGGTACAGAGAATTCCCAGGTAAGCAATGTCCCTCTTCCAATGCAGGTGAGCCCCTTCACTGAGGAGGTAAGTTCCCTGGTCAGGCTCACATATCCAGAATGTGTCAGAGGTGGGATTTGAATCCAGATTTTTCTTACTTGAAGACCAGATCTACCTATCATGCCTTCTGGCCCCTGGGTACCACATGGGCATAAGGAAATGGAATGCAACTTTTGAGAAGAGATAACAACTGGCTGGACAGAGGCATGAGCTCTTCTCAGATCACTTTTAGTTCTGACATTTGGTGATTGGTACCTTTCTCTGAGACGCTGATGAGACCGAGATGAAATAACGTGATCTCCATCCATGTGTCCTGTTTCAAAAAATGCACAGCTATTGCTTTTATTAGTGACACTGCTCTGAATTCCAATGAATTTCAGGGTCACCATATCCCTAGGATGTGCCAGGCTAGTTTACTTTAAAAAAAAGAAATACTGTAGAGCATGTTTAACATTCCAAGTGGTAATGAAGATCCATTTATTAAAAATTCAAGCTGTGACTATACACATAAGGCAGAAGGTCATGTCATTTCCAATACTCACTGACCCTCAGTTACTATATCAATGCATTGATGGAACCAAGGACTTTGGCAATTTTCCAGTTATTCATTAGCTTTGGCTACTGAGGGGATGGACCACAAGAGAACTGCCAGAAGGCAGTGGGCTGGCTCTTCCATCAATAAGGATTGTTTCCCTGCATGATGGAGGGGGAGGAGATTGCCAAAGCTAGGCAGTTTGTCTAGGAGGACTCTTAGGCTGTTGCTAGGAGCCAATTAGTAGTTGATGTTGGTGGTGGAAAGTATGGTGTTTCCTTTGTCCAAAAGCTGTGGTTTTGTGGTCTTGGGTTTGGAGACTCTTGTTCCTAGGACTCCTGTCTTAGTTTGCCTATAGGTAGCAGTTGGTGTTGCTGGTGATCAGGATGGAAGGTTCCCTTTTCTCAGAGTAATAAAAAAAAATAATCTAAAAGATGTGTGATACTCTCTCAGAAATGCAAATGACAATTTTATATGTAGAGGATGGTGGTGAATGGAATAATTGAGCTGGGAATACTGGCTCATGTAAAGAAGCATTGCAAAATATATTTGGAGAGATTAGGGCAGAAGCAGGTCATTAAGGTTACTGAATTCCAGGGTAAGGCAGCTGGATTTTATTCTCTAAATAATAAAATCATAGATTTAAAGCTGAAAGGATAGACAGAGGCCAACAAATCTCCTGATTTTATAGAAGAGTTATCTGAGGCTTAGAAAATAAGTGACTTAGGCATGATCACGTGGTCAGTCAATATAAGATGTAAAAAGTGGAATCCAGATCTTTCTGACTCTAATGTTCTGATAAAAGTCAGTGTGTGAATGTAATAGAAAACTATCATCCTATAAGAAATGATGAACGAAGTTTCAGAGAAGCCCACGGAGACTTACATGAACTGATACAAAATGAAGTGAGAAGAACCAGGAAAACAGTTTATACAAGGACAATGATGTTGCAAAGGCAATGTACTTTGGAAGAGTTAGACACTATGACCAACACACGGAGCAACCATAATTCTATAGGACTTGTGATGAAACATGCTTCCCAACTCCAGACTGGGAGCTGAGGAGCCAGAGTGCACAATGAAGCACATTTTCTTCTCTTATTTGCTTCTTTTTTTAAAATTCACAAAGAACTAACCCATTTTTTTTGATAATTTATATTTATAATGGGATTTGTTTTTCTTGCCTTCTCAGTGGTTGGGGAAAGGGTTTAGGGGAGGGAGAGAATTTGGAAGTTAAAATTTAATTTAAAAAAGCTAGTTCTCTACTAGGAGGGTGGTGATGAAATGTGCAACTTGGTGTTTTTGGAAGAAGAATCTGAAACTCCATTCAGAATAGATTGTAGGGACCGGAGGAATCATAGACATTTAATCGAAACCAGATCTTAGTTTTTTTGTGACTTAATCCTCTTATGTACTGATGAAGAAACACAGGTAGAAAGGATTCAACTAACACTGAAGCAGGAGGTAAATAAACCAGTAAATTATTCAAATGGAAGTCTTGAATAGAAAACTGGGCCTTTCAAAGACAGGGCTCTTGTGCTCACTGCTTAGCTTTTCCATGACCTTGCAGGTAATTACTGTGCACCTCTTAAAGCAGAACACCTCCAGCCCCTAGGGGCTGCTTCATGGTCATGAAAGTTCTTTCTTCTTTTGATTAAAGCATTTGGGAAAGTACAAAGCTTGCTAGGCATATGTCCAAGCCCATTAAGCTGCTTATTTATGATTATGAAGATTTATAGAATTTTTGAAAATGTGTTTACCCTCAACTGAAATTTTGAGTCTAGATTTCTATGCTCTGGCTTTCCCGATGTCTCTGCCTTGCTAACCCATGGATGCATCTGTCTTTTCCTTCCTACCATCGCTCCTTTCTTACCCACCCACCCACTCCTGCCTCCCCCCAATAGCTGAAAAAGAGTAATGATTTGGGCCCATGCTCTGCTTTGTGTGAGTGGTCTGATTGCCCTTATAATGCCACGACACACCTTTCTCCTGTGTCCATGCTTCTAGCCTTTTCTATGGCTACTTCTTCTCAGGCTCTAGAGTTTCCCTTTATTTCGATTTTTTCAGGGACATTCAATAAATAATTCATTTGTCTACTGTTTATTCTGTACCAGAAACTATACTAGTTTCTAGTATAGTTGGAGATATAAAGACAAAAGCAATACCATCTCTGTGTCTAGGAGCTCACCTTCTAATAGGGGGAGCCAATATCTGGCCAGTGAAGGAAGAGAATGAGGAGCCCCAGAAATGTTCCTGGAGCCAATGTATACACTCATTCCATCCTGTCCAGAAGCAATTAAATTCTTATTTTCATTATTATTCTTAGAACAGAATGGAATGTGGAGATCGGAAGGAGTGGGGACAGTACTGGTATCAACACCAAGACAAATGATGCAATGTTTAGGTTGTATGGATTGGAAGTCTGGTTATGGAGATAGTGCTGCTTATGGAGATAGTGGATTTGGTGAGTTTCCACTGACCTAACAATCAGGATTACTCAGTTTCAGAGTGAAGTTCCAAAGTTGTGGTCCATCAGGTGCTCTTCCAGTTGAGTAGAGGGTCAGCAGCAAGGCAGACGACAGGATGACTTGATCCACCAGAACATTCTGGGAAAGCAGGGTGGATGGAATAGGCCTTATCCAGTGAAGGTCGAAAGGACATATTCTTCCAAACACTTATCAATCACTCTGGAGATGTTTTTGCTCTTTGATCTCATGACCTTATACCTGTACTTTGGAATGCTTCCTTTAAACAGATCATGAGACAAGACTTCTCCGGAAGACAAATTGACTGCAGAGGATGAATGATGACAGTCATTTGCTCTCATTATCTATTGTGAGATGCTTCATTTTTCAGCTTAAAGAAAAAAAATCAGAATCACTTAGAATTTGACTTTTTAATTATGCAAGCAGTAAGACTTCTAAGATGGGCTTTAATATACTAACACCCAGAAAAGCAGAGCTTTCACAGCTTTTTGAGAGGGCCTTCACTGCCCTCTCTGCTTAAGACTGGGCAAATTGTATTTACTCATTTATGTGTCTGTTGGTTTCCTCAACCAAGTAGAGTGTAAGTTCCTTGAAGGCAGGTACTATTTCAGTTTTGCCTTCCTAGTTCTAATGCTTTGTACATAGTAGGCATTGGATAAATATTTATAGAATTGAATGCCAATGAATTCCACCCAGATTTCTTAATAATAATAAAAAACAGGCAAATAGTCAAGGTTGTGCTGGACCTGGAGTCAGAGAGAACTGAATTAAAATCAGACCTCAGACTCTTGATAGACGTCTGACCTGGAAAGTTACTTAAGCTCTGTTTACCTCAATTTACTCATCTGAGAAATGGGAATAAAAAAGAGCATCTGCTTTGAAGGATTGTTGTGCAAATCAGAAGAGATAACTTTAAAGGTCTTAGTAGAGTGCCTGATCATAGTAAGTGCTGCCTAAATGTCAGCCATTTTTGTTGTTATATGACTCTCCAAGGAACCCCTTGTTGTTGATGATTTACACAAACTCATCTTTTTAACTTTTAAAGACTTTCAAAACCTGATTCCAGCTAAGCTTTCCAAGCTTAGTATATATTCCATCCATTCATGCACTATGATCCAACCAAATTGACCTGCTTGTTGCTCCTAAGTCATGACTTACAATTTCCCACTTCTGTGTCCTTGTACAGGCTTCCCTTTGTGTTTGGAATGTGTCCTCTCCTCATTTCTGCCTCTTAAAAACTGTATTTAATTTCAAAGTTCAGTACAAATACAATTTCCCACTTGTGTCCTCTGATGATTCTACCTAACTTCCAGTAAAGCCCCCATTCCCTTGGGTTTATTTTGCATATAGTCATAGGTGTACAAGTAACTTGTCTCCCTCAAAGATTATACACTCATGGAAGGCAGAAATAGTTTAATTTAGTTCATTATATCCACAGTGCTTCTCATAGTCCCTAGAACATAGTAGGAACTTTGTAAATAGTTTTTATTGGTTGGTTACAATGCCCATTTTAAATCAATAGCATGTTGTAGTCACATGGCTCCTGAACAGCCAATCATTCCAGTTGGCCAACAAGTGGTCAATCCATTGGAGAAATGAAATGGCTATTTTCTTTATTTATTGGGATAATGATGATTTTAAACAAAAACAACCCTGTTTAATTGAGTAGATATTTTCAAATTAATAGTCTGGAGTTAAAATTATATCAAAAAATTAAGGAGTTCATTAGTTTCTTTTAAAACCTTTTTCTGGTTTTGCGTGTAATATGCCATTATTATCCTGTAGAATTATAACACACTGAGACCAAGACAATTTTTTTTTCTTTATATAGTCTAAGGAAGTGAATTCTAGATATTAAGAGTAAAAGAAAGTAAAATATGAATAAAGACTTTGATTCCTTCTTTTGTTCTTAGATCACTACCCTCATTTCCATTAAAAAAAACCATTTGGGAAGTCTAGACACATTTCCTTCTTGTTGAAAGTCCCTAGGGGAATAAAAAGAAATGATACTCACATTTGAGGAGGGCCAGAAAAGTGGTCCCCTAAATATAGGGGAAAAACCACTTAGTAGATAGTTGTTGACCATCTACCATACAAATATTATTTTAGAAAGAGATCAGCTTTCAGGAAATGGCCCAGGGGCCATGCTACTTTTTTAAGTAAGATGTTTTGGATTCAAATACTATTTGTGCTATTATTGCATATTTTTAAGAGAATCCTAGAAGAATTCTTTACATTGTAGAACATGTTACAGAATGTTCCTCAAAGTCTGAGATTGTGTGGCCAAGGTTTATATACTTAAGTCTCTTTATATCTCCTTTCAATCTATCAGTCTCATCGATTTACCTAAAAGAACTTTAATCTGTGCTAAGTATTGGTGATGCAAAGAACCCATAATTGTGTCTGCATTCAACTAGCTTATCCTCCAATGCCTTATATAACATACATAATTAAGAGCCTGCAGGAGAGATACACAGTAGATGGAAGGCAATCCTAGGTAGGGGGTCATATCCTGGAAGAGATAGAGTTTAACCTGTATCTTAATGGTAAGTAGGAATTCTAAAAGTGAGAGCTTAGAAGGGAGAAAACTCCGGGCATGGGAGACACTAAGAGGAGATGGTGATGGAACCCCCCTGGTAAGGAAAAACAAGTATATCAGATTGGTTGGATCATTGTGTTCATGGAGGAAAGTCAAATACAAAATGATTGGAAAGATGCACTGCTGGTTCTAGGAAACCAGTGTGTGAATTAGAAAGATAACTATCTTCCTCTTTCTCCATTCCAAATATATCATTCCTCTTCGAGGAGAAATGAGTCGGGATGATGAAGTCACACATTCTAAGGCACAGTGAAACTTGGCTTCCTTCTGGTTGTCAACTTGGTGAAGCTGGGTGGGGGATGTTGCTCTTCTCCCCCATCCACCCCTTTTTTTTTTTGAATGGAGGAAAATGAAGAAGTGTAACAGGAATCAGCTGGCAGTTTATAGAGAGAAGTTACAGACAAATGTAATGGAAAGCTATGTTTCCTGGGCATGTCAAACGAAACACTTCAAGAAGGTAACACATTATCATGATATCATATGTTTAGAATCAGACAGGACATTGAAGAACATTTAGTTAAACCCCCTCATTTTACAGATGAAGAATTGAGTCTGAGAAAGATTAGGTGACTTTCTCAAGGTCACTCAACTAAAAATAAAACTCATATTCAGATTAAAACCAAACAATACTTTTTGCCACTCTTTAACCCCATCCCCACTCCCAAACCCATCCCATTTCACAATGGTTTACACTTCTGTTGATGGCACAGCCATCATCCTGGTCATCCAATTTTGTAGCTCTGGAGTCATTCCTGACTCTTCTTGTTTAACTCCTCTGCCCCACACATATCGAAGTTCTGTACGTTCTTCCTCACTGACATCTTTCTGCTCACTTATTTTCACTGACACAGCTTCTCACTCAGTGCTCAGATCCTTATTAACGTCATTGTACAGTACCACAATAAATTCCTAATTGGTTTCACTGTCCCCACCTTTTCCCTCTTCAGTCTATTTTTTAGTAAGCTGCAAAATATGGACTTAAAATTCTTTCCCAGACCCCAGATATTCCTTTTTTCCCCCAATGGTCCCTTATTAGTTCCAGGATGAAAGATAAAAGCCTCAGTCTGGCGTTTAAGGCTTTCCATAATCTGCTTTCCATTTACCTTTCCAGCTTTTTTTCATTGCATTGCCCTTCCTGCACGCTCTGTTCTAACTAAACATGCCTGTTATTCTCTGAACAGATCATTCCATTTCTCACCTCCATGCCTTTGTCCAAGTGGTCTCCCATGGCTTCTTTGTATTTCCTCCTTCCATCTGATAGAATATTGATCTCCCTTCTACTCACAGTTCAAATTCCCTTTCCTATTTGAGACCTTGCTACAATTGCTGAAAGCTGTTTCATTGTGCTGCACTTTAATAATATGCTTACAAATTAGGCTCCTATGTGTCTCAGTGGCTAGACAATTGGTCCTGGAGTGAAAGTCCAGCCTTAGACAACCACTAGATGGTGACCCTTGGTTAAGTCACTTTATCTCTGCTTGATTTAGTTTCCCTATCTGTAAAATGGGAATAACAGTACCTACATTCCAGACTTATTTTGAGGATAAAATGAGATATTTGTAAAGTTCCTAACACAGAATAAGAACTATATAAGTGCTAGTAGTACTAGCAATAATGATCAAAGAATAGCCATTGTTTCTTTTCCTCTACCCTCTACCTTGTGACTCCATGTGGAACAGCTGCTAGATTTGGACAGGCTCTCTTTTTAACCACTTTTCCGACAAAAAAAGAAGGAAAAAATTCATTGCCATAATACAGAGGAAATACCTGACATGCACCAAAGGTGAACAATACAAACTAGGACTGACAAAATTAATACCATATAGCTGCTAACTGCAATGCAAATGAATACAATGATAAAAGAAAAAAGAGAGTCTTTAGACTACTTCAATTTGTCCACAATATTTTTTTTTGTATCTCATATTATTTTGCCAGGTAGGATGTAGCAGTCTGCTTTTCAGAGTTATCTCACTGTGATAATAGGGATACACTTGCCTTTCTCTGGGATCAATACTTGTAGTTGAGAAGACATGATTAACATCTGAACATATCTAAAAATAAAGGCCCTCACTACTACTGTCCATCACAACAAGTAAGAGGGAGAAAAGATCATCATTCATCTTCGTAGTTTTATATATGGGGCAGGTGAGGCCCCCATCCCCATAGGTCCTTAGCAGCATTGGATGAGTCTCTAGTTCATGACTTCTGCCCACTGGACTGTGGTATGCTTCTACGGACAGACTTCAGTAGGTCCAAAGGAAATTTTATCTGAGCAGTAAATCTCGTGCCAAGTGGCCAATGTGTGATTTCTTTTTGGTCGCACCATCAAACTAAACAAAAGCATAAGTGAAATCTTAGTCCAGAGAAAGAGCTCTGCCTTTTCCCTCCTAGAATGAATCATCTTTGTCTTTCACCTTTTGTGAGACACATTCCCAAGTGCCTGCCCTCCTCCTCCTCCTCAGATTGCTCTGTCTCCCAACACCCTTCCTCCATCCCCACACTCCCCCACACTGGAGGGCATTCTCACTCTCCTTTTCACATCAGACTTTCACAGCATCTCTTTCTTTCCTTTGCCGGGCTTAGCAGTTTACTCACAACCCTCACATGGGCAAAGCTCCCTGGGAATGTGCTCTCTCTGTCAGTTTCCTTAAATGCACGTGTCTCTTACCATGTGTCCAAGGAAACCTTTACTTAGCCGGTCTTGAGGCATGCTCTTTGAGCTTCAATTATCCTGTTCCACTGGCTTGTCATTTCCAGCCAATTCAGCCAGAAATGTCTTTCTATGCAATTGGCAAGTACAGTTTTCACCTTTAAATACCAACTCCCTTCATTTATGTTAGCAGTCCCAAGGGCTGACTCTGGAAGAAAGAGGTAAGGGAGGAGTGGATCACAAGAAATAAAAAGTCAGGATGCCTATTACTTAGTGCATCGAGTTATCTTTTCATACTTAAATACCAGTAATGCACCAGCATATTAAATTCCATCCACTCATGAAAGAAAATTCATGGAGAAGAAGTTATACCTGGTTGTGCGAATGGGGAAAGTCGGGATTAGTCAATGGCAGTCTATCATCAGTCTTGAGTTTTCAAAGAGCTTCTGAACTGAAGCCCTGAATTATGACCATCAAATTTTCATGGGCACTCAGAAGAAGAAGGGGAAACTTGGTCAGTTGTTTTACTTCTGTTTCATTTGTACTTTATCAGATAGAATAAGGTGCAGAATTAATTTGAAAATGCTTACCTAAAGACTTAAACAAACTCTGCAAATAGATTTCTAGCCTTGTCTAAGAAGCCACACAGAGCAGCTGTCCCTTAGCTCAAAGAAGTCCACTCCAGACAGATGTCAGCAAGTCAGGGGTGATGAACGGGAAGTAAGTTTCAACTTTCCAGATAACTGGCTGATGCTTCTTGAACTGAAATTTCCCCATGTGGGCATGGATCCCACAGCATTACAGGTTGAGTATAGCATCTAAAAAGAAAGTGGACAGATGAATGTTTGGATAAGTAGGCACCATGTGGCAGGTCTGTTTGTTTCTCATGAATTAATAAGGTAAGAAAAGTAGTTATTGCTTGAGCATCACTTAATTGCTTTCAAGTATCTGGAACAGAAATGACCATTGGGATAAAACATGACTTGGGAAATAGATTCTCCTGCTTTGCCATAAATTATAGGACAACTGATTTAAAGCAGGGAAAGACCTTGGGCTCTCTCAAGTGTCACCCCCTCATTTTAAGGATGGAAACACTACAGACCAGAGATAGAAATTGAATTGCACAGTGCCACTCATCTAGTGAATGCCTGAGGCAAGATTTGAACCAAAGATGTGGTGACTCCCCAATTAGGTGTAAGCTCCATGATGGCAGGGACTGCCTTTTGCCACTTTTTGTATCCCTAGTACTTGGCACAGTGCTTGGCACACAGTAGACCTCCAGGAAATGTTTATTGATTGATTGTCTCCAAATCCATCATTTTTTTAAATTTCTCCTGATCATTTCTACAATAATAAGACATGGTGATTAGCATTACTAGCATCTTTATAGCACTGCAAGTTTTTATAAAGCACATTAGTAGCCAAGGGGACATGTCCCTAGTGAAGCAGTGGGGAATATCCATCAAGTCGGTCCCATGCAGCCAACGGTGTTCTTTAGAGGCCCTCTTCCTGATAGCAATCTGTCTACTTTTACCATGAACAAATGGTCACAGCGCACTTTTCTCAATATGTGTACATGTGCTTATTTCTCTATTATTCAGAGGATACTCAATATAAATGATCTCAGGGTTTGTGTTTAAGTTTGATTCCCCTCCCCTATTCTTGGGGTATTCATCTAGGGAAGGTGACTGAATTCCATCAGCATTGAGTAGAAAATAAAAATGAGGGGTGGAAATGTAGTCCCAAATTGATATGCAGTTATCTTTATATTTCACTCCCTTCCCCCCATCTATCCAGAAAGGTCACAATGTTAGCCTGACCCTTGGGGCTGTCTTTAGAGTCTACTTTGTTCAAAGACTTTAGTCTCCACAAGACTCCAAAGTGAACAAAAGATTTCAGTAAAATAGCTCTCTGGAAGTCCCCCTGCATGTCAAATACCTTCTCCCCCACTGGTTTTATTTATGCTGCTTCCTGGTTAGGTGGATGTTTCCCATTCCAAATTATCTAGTTCCAATGGAGCCATCACAATCCACTTCAAATCCCTTCAATTATTGCTTCCATGGAACATTCCTTATATTTACACATTGGGTAAATCAACTTCACTGAATCATGAGAAAGAGGCAGAAAATTGGGTCATTGCCCTGGGAAAATTCATAGAACTGAGCTGGAACTCAGATTTGTGCTCACTGAAGTGCAAAACATTTTTATTTGGCTGGCCCCTCTGAGAACTTGAATTCGAGGAGTGGGTCATGAAAGAGGTCATCAGGATCTTGTTTTCAGCAAGGCAGCAGGACTATAGTGGTCTGAAATCCCTGAGTATTTTCTCTTCTGTGTTTGCAATGATGGCCTGTTGGCCAATTCTGGGAAAGCAGCCAGGAAGGTGAGACTTGTGTGTGTTTTCCTTGGGCTTCTGTGCTCCAGAAACATCTAACATCATGAGGGAGTTGGTCTGTGATAATTTCCTTTCTCAGGTTCAGTGATCTCTCATACGAAATCTTATCCTACTTTCGAAGACTTTGCCATAAATTTCAGAGCATAATTAAATCAGGATCCCGGAACTCTGAGATTACGAGAGTTCATTTTAATCCCTTCCTCTTCTCAGCTCAAATTGGGAAAATCTCAGAAGTGTGAGGTAGGAGAAAATTGTGTTTGGACCTTGTATTTTCTTCTAACTCATCTTGTGACCATGAGTCTGTTTCCTAATCTGTAAAGTGTAGGCATTAATACCTGTTGTACCCCACCTGAGATGCTCTGGGGCTATTGTGAGAACTGTGTGAAATCATGTGAGTAAAGTCTTTTGTAAATGATACCATCTGCCAGTCCTTACTCTGTACCAGATTGCAAGGTTGTAGAGAGCATGTTGTAGACATTTGAGGCATCCTCAATATGGCCAAGTGCAAAGCTCAGGGTATTTGGGATTCTCACCGACTATTGGTGGCCTAAAAATCAAAGAAGTTTCTGATTAGTAAATTTTTCACAGACATGAAAGTGTTGAGTGAGTTCTCATGAGTTCAGGAAGCATGTAGGTGTCCCAGTGGCTTAGTCAGGCTAGAGTAGCAGCACTGAAGCTGCATGTGTGGATTGAAGCTCTCCTTCTACATACCTGTGTTCTAGACACCTTCGCCAAGACGGAATGCTTCCACAGCCTCAGGCTCAAGCCTGGGCCCATCTCCCGAAGTGTTCTTCCAGTGCCCCACAGGGAGTGGAGTGTGGTTGGCCCAGCCCAGCAGGACAACATCAGAAACAAGAGATGAACTCCCTCCTTCCCAGAGGGTTGTGGGATAAAAGAAGTTTAACTTTTACAGTGCTGGTTCTGCTTCTTTCTTTTCTTTCCTTCCTTCCATGCTTCCTCCTTCCCTTGATCCTTATCTCCCTTTCTCCTCATCCTCCTTGTCTTCTTGTTCATTTTGTTCTTATCCTTGTTCTCCTCCTCCTCCTCCTGCTCTTCCCCCACCTGTCTCTTTCTCCTCCTGTTCTTTCTCCTCTCTCTCTATTTTCCTTCTCCTCCTTCCCTTGTCCTTCTTCCTTCTTGTCTCCTGATTCCCTCCCCTTTTCTTTTTCCCTCCTTTCCCCCCTCCTTTTCCTCTTTTCTCCTGCTCTTTCTCTCCATATTTCCCCTTCCTTTCCCTGTGTCTTGATTCTTTTATGATGTATGGACATTAGTAGAAAATATGTGGTCCCCAAGACTGGGTTCTAATCTTGTCTGGGCCACTTGAGTTGTGACTATATACAAGTTGCTCAGTTTTCTCTGGACTGGGATAATAGACTTTGCAAATCTGAAAGTGCCACATTCTATGTATTACTTTTAGTATTCCTGCCCACAAGAATCTCTCAGACACTTTCTAAGGAATTTCCCTCTTTATTCAAAGTTTTATTTTGGGCAAAACTGTTATGATTTATTTAGCTCTTCCTGGCAAAATACTCTCTGTGACAAGGAAGCAGGCAGGTCTCTGGTCTTTGGTCTTCCATTTTCTGTCCAACTAAAAGTGTCCATCAGCCACATTTCCTCTGCTCTTGGTAAGGATGGTCCCTTCCTCTTTTTTGGAACAGCCTTGAAGCTAAGTGTTCCACATGTGAAAAGACATTTCTCTCCTTCACATTTCCTTCATTGTTAACTCTCAAGGTTGCCATAAGCCTTGGTGGCTCCATGCTTCACCTATGATTGAATATAAATGTCTCAGTCTCACATTTAAATTTTGCCTTTCACAACGTGGCCCACCATTCCTCTAGTTGTTTGGCCCATAGCTTTAGATCTTTGCACGTACATTGTGCTCCAGACAAATGGGAAGTATGGGTATTCCTCACAAATCACACTCCAATTCTCCTCTCTGTGTTTTTGCACTAGTGGATTCTCATGCCTGGCATGTCATTCTTCCTCATCTGCATTTCTCAGAAGACATTTATTTTTGTTTAATCTCAACTCAATGATTAGACTATTCAAGATGGTGACCATGATGGTGATGACGACAATGATGGCTAGCATTCTATATGTCAGGAAACGTGTGAAGCACTTTACAAATATTATCCTATTTGACCTCCCCTTGTACATGAGCTTTTTCCTGATTAACCACCGCAGCCCCTTCCCTTCAGATGGCCTTGTATATTCCTATGTATTTGCACGTTGTCTTCCCTGGATGTACTGTAAGCACAAGGAGAACAAGGACTATTCATTTTCCTTCTTTTCTTTATTTCTAAGCCCGATCTAAATGTTTATTCCTCTCCCTCCTCTCTGCCATGCTCCTCCATGCCACCTTCCTCAGTCCCTGCCCCCGATTTAGTGCATAGTTGTTGGTTATTGAAGGCTGATTGATTACTTGTTGAATGAGGGATGCTGAACGTTCACTTGTCATTTTATTTTTACTTTCTTTTTCTCTCTTTTTTTCAGCCCTTTTCAACCTAATCCCTGTGGGCCTCCGGGTTGTGGCAATCCAGGGAGTGAAAGCCAGTCTCTATGTGGCAATGAATGGAGAAGGGTATCTCTACAGTTCTGTAAGTACCGTTCACTCTTTTTATCTTGATGGTGGGAAGGAGACGTGCTGGTTATCTGGTATCTGAATTAAAACAAAACAAATAGAAACTTTGGATATTCGAAAGGTTAGTCAGTGCTTGACTTTATGACACTTTTCATTGGTGCTAACTTGTTTTAGAAGTTCCTTTCTCCTCAGACTTGGTTATATTTCTATAAAAGTACTCAAAGAATAATCAACAATGACATAACCACATATTAAAATATGATGTATACATTTCTATTCTTTGGATGACTGTGGAGCCTATAAGAAAGATCAACATCTGTTTATTGAGGAAGGTCAAGTGTTCCACTGAAACATGTCTCCTGGTCCTTCTCAGAAGAGAAGCTGGTATTCTTTATTTTGTCTTCTCTCATGTTCAGAGATGGTCCTCACTGTGGGTTTTTCCCGTGTCGCTTCTTGTGACTACCCTGGGGCAAATTAGAAAGACTTTTGAGTCTTTCTCATGGTTTCAGCTTCTCTGTATTAGTTTAAAGAAGAAAGTTTACATTATATTGTCTATTAGAAAATTTTGACTTAGAATCAAACTAGCTTCTCGCAGACACAGATTGTTCCTTGGGCATCTGTTGGGAAAACTTAGAAAGCATCTATGGTAGCTCTGACTTACATTGATAGAGGGCATTCTTTGAGGGGACTCACTTCTAGAATGTGCTGTGAAAATAAAATGCAGTAGGTTCAGCCCTGCAAATTTGTTCTTTTACATTCAATAGGGTTTTAAAAATTCTTCTTAAATGGGGATTTGCTTTGTTTTAAAATTAATTTTTGAAATTTTCACTTAGTAAATATCACTCCTTACTGATTCTACTTTAAATGTAGCCAATCGCAGTAAATATTTCAAATTTATTAGGGAAAATCAGTGGAATCCACTGGATTCCAAAGGCAGTTTGGTTGGATCATAGAATATGGAAAAACAAATATGACATGAGGCTGTAGAGATATGAAGGCACCAGGCCAGGTGGGCCTTGAATGCCAGGCTAAGGGATTTAAATGTTCCTTGCTATGCAAGAGAAAGTAAGTAGAGTGTAGAGCAAAAGAATGCTCCGACCAGAGACAGGCCTAAGGAAAAATATTTTTCCAGGCTCAGGAAGGTGGCATGGAGGAGCATGGCAGAGAGGAGGGAGAGGAAGAAACCTTTAGACAGGGCCTATTCTTTTCACAGACAGTGCTAGAGAATCTTTTCTTAACAATTATGATCTCATTTGGTGAAAAGAGTGGAGTCATGGAGACTGTTTCGTGTCTCTTGACAACAATGTGCACTATGGTGTTAACTATGGTGATTAAGAGGAAGGGATGGGGAGAAGAGGTATTTTGGAAATGAAATGATTAGGACCTCAGGACGAAATGATCTGAACATCAAATACTTCTTTCCTGAGCCATGCTTTTCTGAGTTTGGGATTTCTTGTCGCCTCCCTTCTCAGGAATAGAAAATCACTAATCCTGGAGTTGAGTCTTCTATCGTAGAGAGAAGAATGCATTTCCAACAAACAGAAAGCAGTGCCAGGATAAGGAAAAAGGCAGAGCCTGGAGAATGCTTTGGATAGGGAAGGATCTTTTGTAATGTCGATCATCTTACCATTCATCAATTTAGTGAATCTGGATTTTTATATTTTGGATCTTCTTAAAATGAAAGATATTGGTATCAAAAAAGTCTTCATACTTCACAGATGTGGTATCTCCTGATTACTAAAAATATCCTATCTTTAATTCTCAAAATGTGACATCACTGAGGTCATGTTTTAGAGAATGGGAGGGGGAAAGAAGGTCTACCTTTTAGGACATTCAGATAACTTCAGAACTGAATGCCTAGACTCCAATACCTTGTCACAAATGGTTCTATGCATGGCTAGAAGTCAGTTTTGAGTGATCTTGAAGGCCACAACATTTAGGAATGGTTTAGTTAGATGGATTTTTGCAGAAGGACTTCAGTGTGTTAAGGTTTGGTCTTTAAAACTTAATTTCTTGAAATGTGGGTGGGCATAAACTATAAGATTACAAGCTGCTGGCTAGAGTGAAATCCAAGCAACAACTCATTTATGTATGTCAATAGATAGTCAACAAATATTTATTAAACTCTTATTATATTCTGAGCTTTATTCTAAGTGCTGAAGATATAAAGAGGGAAAGCAAATAAGAAACACAATCTACGCCTTCAGGGAGCTAACCTTCTAATGGAGGAGGGAGCATGTAAATAACTTGGTGCATATATGGTATCTGCAGAGTAGAAGGAAGGGGAACTCAGAGGGAAAACTTTGAGAAAGAAGGCAAGAACCTAGGGACCTGGAAAGGCTTGAGTTAGCAGGTCAGATTTGAACTGAGTCTTGAAAAATTGTCCAGAAAACTAAGAGGTGGAGGTGAGGAAAAGAGCATTGCAGGCATGAGGGATATTCAGCTCAAGGGAAGAGAGGTGAGGGATGGATCAGGAAGAAGCCCAGGGTAGCTGGATAGTTCCTAGAGGAAGTCAAATAGATGAAGACTGGAAATAGAGGAAAAGACCACATTGGGAACATCAACAGGCATTGCTAGAGGAGTTCCTGTTTGATCCTGGAGGTAATAGGGAGCCACTAACATTTACAAAACAGCTGAGGGGAAGATAATATAATGGGGAAGATGGAGGCAGAAAGACCATTTTTATAAGTGACTTTTTATTTCCTGTTTCATAGAATTCAGGATAGCATGGGAATAACTTGTTCAATGGAACTGGAACGAGCTAAAAAGTGAATGATCTGAGCATTCAGGCTCAATCTTCTGTAAGGGACAGCATTGGGAGGAATTTGGTTCTCTACCCCCAAGTCCTCCAATCAGAGGGGAGAGGAGGCTGAAGGAAAGTGATGTCAAAGCACCAAGGTGGTGAGTTTAGGAGTGATGAGCTTATCTTGCAAGGGGCATCTTGCTCTTTGGGGTTGAAAACAGAAAGAGAAGCAGACATAGCAATGTGAGATTAGACAGTTTGACTGGAAGGTGAACACTCCAGAACCTTACCCTGCATCCTTCATTGACATACCTAGGCAGTGAGAAGAAAAGATTTCTGCGTTAGTGACCTTAGTGTGCTCCCCAAGAGGCCCTGACTCTGTCATAGGGGCCAGGTTCTTCTTTGTGCACTTGCCTAATCCCTTAAGAGTATTCTGCTCTGTTGGGGTACTTCCCAAGTTTTAGACATTTACAATTTTTTCTTCTGTCTTGCCAGGGCAACTTCTGCCCATTGAAAGGAAACCTCTCTTTGCAGAGAGTACCAATTTTAATATAAGAATAGCAACATCTGGTAATAAAGGGTTGGGAGTGAAGGAAAGGAGAGAGGAGAGGAAGAGGAAGAAAGGATAAAACTGAGGGAAAAAAGAGGGAGAAAGGAAGTGAGAAAGAAAATAAGCAAAGATGGAAGGAAGGAAAAGAAAGGAAGGAAGCAGGGTAGAGAGGTGGCACCATGAATAGAACACTGAATCCAGCCTCATACAGCTGTGTGACCCTGAACAAGTCACTTAACCCAAATTGCTGCTACAGAATTTTTAAGAAAGGAAGGAAGGGAAGTAAGAGAGAAAAGAAAGGAAGGAAGGAGGAAATAAAGAAGGAAGTCGGGAAGGAAGGAAGAAAAAAGGAAGGAAGGAGGGATGGAGGAAAATAATGAAGAATGGAGGAAGAAAAACAGGAAGGAAAGGGCAAATATTGATATCATTTTTTCTCCACCACAGGGTTTACAGTTTCTAGAATTTCATTTTCCTTCTAAATCACTAACAAATAAAAATCCCATTATTTTCTCCAAAGTCAATTCTTGTGCTGTTATTGGCATCATTATTTTCATCAGATAGTATCAAAAAGCTCTTATCAAATGTTTTGTAAAAGTAATAAGTTTCTGATGATTGCACTGGGACTTGGACTTGAGCCATGCTTGAAGCAATCAATACGATGAATGGCCGCCCAGGACTGGGCTCCCAGATCACTCTGTCAATGTTGCATATGCTCCTGGGCCGTCTTTTTAAGAGCCTCAGTCTGAGTACAACAGCTTGAGCCAGAATTCTCAGATGGATTCTTTGTTCTTATTGACTATACAACACAGTTTATTTTGCTCAGGATAGTGTTAGGACTTTATTGAAGCAAAATATACTTTACGTTTCCAACTAATGGCCATCTTGTGGCTCAGAAGTCATTATTTTGTTTCCCCTTTCCCCCCATCAGCCAGATGCTCATACCATAAATATAACTAGCATTTGCCTTGTTGATGGTGTTCCTTTAAACAACATGAATATATTTGCCACTATGGCAGTTTGGCGTTTGACAGAATTTTATGCCAGGGACAAGGGGGGGAAATGATATTGAGTGACGTGGGTGATAGGGAAAATAAAGTGAATTTCAGCTGAGGTTTGGAACGCAGTCTCCACTGATCATGAATCAGAGACAAGCACAAGAAAGCCATGACTATGGCACAGACTGCAGAGGAGGAGCTACTGTCAGCAAGGGTGGGCAGCACCAAGAAAGGAATTCTAGAAGGAGCTCCTTGTAGGCAACATGATGACTCAGAAAGAGGAGAAAGATGGAAACACAAGTATGGTGGCATATCAGGCCACTGGCAACTCCTTTGGAACTCTGGGCATTCAGCTATATTAGTGAAAGGTGACTTCCGTCCTCTGAGCTTTGGATGACCAGTCCATTTTCACTTGATTTCAGAAGTACAATTCTGAGGCAGGATACCCTGTGTACATAAAAAGGAAACCTCTTTGGAGAGGGGACAGATTTCAATCCAAGAAAATCAGCATATAATGGCCGATGAGAAGAAATGGAAGGGAAGCAATTTTGGGGAAATGGATCTGATGGAAATCTGAGATTCCCAGGCTGGTCTGCTAATTAATTTGTTATAAAAATGAAATTTTTAATAATTTTCTTATCTCAAATAAGAAGTCAGCAGTAGTCTAGACCTTTGACACTCTGGTTAGACCATGCCAAAGACTGATAGGTCTGAGGGTTGAGCTTTTTTGTGATCTGTGTCAAATAGTTTGGGAGCCCTCGGTGATAATAGGTGTCAAATTAAAGGGCCTTGTAATGGCCCTGAACAAGATCACACTTTGTTCACAATGCCTTATTTAATTCTTTCCCAAGATTTCTCTTCAGATGAGGTTTCAATCAAGCAGTTGATAATTTTTTATTGGATTTAAATGCCCACTTTGGGTCATTCATTTTTACTAGACTAGATACCTGTGAGAGGCAATTCTTAACTTTGAAGGGCAAGTGTATTTGTAATCCAGAAGTATGGAATGAGTTGTATTTCAGTTCTCCCTTTCATTTCTATCAAGAGACACATCAAAAAAAGATAGGTTACCAGTTTTCCCTGCCAGAGAGGCATGCTTCTCAGAATCTTTTATGAGAGTAATGTTTCCTTATTATCACTGAATACAGAAAAGGACCAACATTATTGCAAAGGATTATCCTCCCTTCCAACTAGCACTGGGACAGAAAGAAGAGCCTTTCCTTTAGCTCTGAGGTAGCATTGGAGTGGGGGGAAGCTTCATTCTGCTCAGAGGTGTACATGGGGCATGCTCATGCCTGGCTTAAAGAACATGCTTCATAAGATCACAAAATATATTAAGTTTAATCATTAGATCATAGGGTTATAATTGAAACTATAGATGAGAAAACTAAAGCCTGGAGACTCTTGGGAGGCTATGTCCTTATTTGTGGAGGATCACCACACCAGAAAACCCTTCACAGCATCATAAAGCCTTCCTCATCCAAAGTTACTCTCATCCATATTCTTCTCCAGTCTTCATCGAGGGCTCCTGACTCGCTATGACAAATGCAACTCATCGTTCTCCCCCATCTAACTATTCTTGAGCATCTCTTACACTAGACTTGAGATAATCACCCTCACAGACTGCTCATACCTTTGTATAAGCACCACTTGATCCAATTCACGTCATCAATTAAACTGAATAAACATTTCACCAGCACCTGCCATGTACAGAGCAGGATATCTCAGTCACCAATAGACAGAAATTGCAATTCTTTACCTCAATGAGCAGCTACAGTGGCACTGAAATAAGCCTTTAAGGAATCTAAGACTTACAAATGGCAGAGATTGAGGGAGTCCCTTCCAAATATGATGGATGCCCCTGGAGACATAGCATGGAGATAGGAGACAGGAGATAAAATTAGCATCTGGGCAATAGGAAGTAAGCAGTGCCCTTTGGCTGAAAATTACTTGATATATATTGAATTGGATTGAATTGAGTGTAAATAAAATGAGTCTGACAAGGGAGGGAGGGACCAGATTGTGGTCTTCACAATGTCTAGTTGAGGGATTTATATTTTGTATAGACTACGGGAGGCTTCAATTCTGATTTTGGAAATTGTGTCTGGAGGTTGCGGAAGGCTCTTAGTATCATAGTCATAGATCTGGGCAGGACATTAGAGCCCATTTGTGCCAGTCCTTTCATTTTTCAGATGAGAAAAACTGAGGCCCACGGAGATAAAATTATTTGTACAGGGTCACATATGTAAGCATCAAGGCAGGCTCTGAAACAAGATCCTATTTAGTTTTCTGAAAATCCACGTACTTGTTGGGACAACCACCAATTCTGAAAAACTAAGGATATAAATACATACATACACCCAAACACACAAGTATACACATACAGACACACATATATATGTAGATAATATATCTATATATGTGTTCATGTATATATTTACACGTATGTGCGTCTCTCTCCTCTCTTTGTAAATTGCCTCAAATATGTTTTTGTGCCTCCAGTGGGCTGATTGTGGATCATCAAGGTTACTTTTGATGTTCTGTCATCTGCAACCATAATTGAACCTGAAAGGAGAAGCTGATTGTGGGGTCTCTTAATCCATACAGGTGGGTTAGACTGAGTAGCATTGACCAGAGAGGCAGTGGTTGGTTTACCTTCAAATGTAGCAGACTTTCTCAAGTTCTGGGACCCGTAATTGCCCTGGATCTTCCTCCTTGTGAGTTCTCCTCCCCTAAGCTCAAGTGTTGAACCCTTCTGGACCCTCTATCCTTCAGATGCCCTCCCTGGATTTTGATTTCCAGGTGATCATTTCAGTGGGTTCCCTGTTTACTTAAGGTCTAAAGACACAAACCTTTCTTATATTCATCCAAAAGTAGGGATGTAAAATGTTTCTAATTTATAAATATTAATAGCTTATATTTATATAGATTGTTAAGATTTTCAAAGCATTTTGCATATATTATCTTCTTCATTGCTCACAACAAGTCTGCGTGGTGGATAATACAGGCCTGATTATTTGCAGAACAGACATGGAAAGGCTGAGCCTTCAAGAGCTGAGCACCTATGGTTTAATGACTTATGAGAATCTGAGGGAGGATTTGAACTTCTTGCCACAGATTTAGCTTCCTTTATACTACATCAAGTGGAGTCAGGCAAAGTAAACAAGCATTTACTGTTATTGGTCATTCATGTCTGACTCTCCATGGCCTCATTTGGGGTTTTCTTGGCAGAGATACTGGAGTGGTTTGTAATTTTCTTCTCCAGCTCATCTTACAGATGAGAAACCAAGGCAAACAGTGTTGAGAAACTTTCCTGGGGTCAGGATAGTCTGAGGCAGGATTTGAACTCACAAAGATCAGTTTTTCTCTCTGTGGGCCCAACCCTCCATCCACTGAGCCACCTAGCTGCTCAAGCTGTCATTAAGTACCTACTGTCTGCCAGGCAGTGTGCCAAGTGCTGGGGTTACAAGGAAAGGCAGAAGATCAAAGTTCACGGTTTTAAGAAGTTCCCAGTTGAATGAGGAGATAATATGCTCGATGCCCAGTAACATCACACTGCTTTTTTGTAATAATTTATTTGATGTTTCAGTGAGCTGAAATTGGACTATAGTCTGTCCAGTTCAACCTTCCATGTGCCATGAAGTGTGTTTAACATCTTTTGTCATTTATGATTACATCTGGCAACTATTCTGTCAATAACAAAAAGACGTGAATACGTAGATATTCAGTGGAGATACTTGAGTCCCATCTTTTCATTATTTTGCTGGATAAAATGATTTCAAGTGGTCCCTTATTTTTGAAATCCTCTTTGTAGATTCCAAATGACTTTAGATTCTTAAGCAAAGTATGTAGTCATCTGACTTGTGCAATAAATGGGAATACTATGAGACACTGTATTATATATCTATATCTATATCTATCTATCTATCTATATATAGTATTTAAAATGTCCTTTGCTTTTATACATGTATTACAACTGAATCACTCCAGGATCACTATACAAATTAGAAGAGTTTTGCATTCTGGGAAGCAATATCAACTTGGATGGCTGAAGAGAATCCCTGTCTGGACTTCTGTCTCAATCCAGTTTTTTTCACCTCCTCAGCCTTTAGCATGATCAACCTATCCCACAGTAAAATTAAAATCCATTTGATGACATGGTGAAACTCACATGATGGTTTTGGCCTCTGTCAAAGCTAATCTAGGGCAAGTGTAGCCTCCATAGCCCCTTGCTTTCCTGTGCCTTTCATGGTCCCTGGTTTTCTCTGGACTCCTTTCCAGGATGTTCAGTGTATCCCTACCCAACACTTT
The DNA here is from genome assembly GCA_023548195.1 of Bettongia penicillata ogilbyi. Taxonomy (NCBI): domain Eukaryota; kingdom Metazoa; phylum Chordata; class Mammalia; order Diprotodontia; family Potoroidae; genus Bettongia; species Bettongia penicillata. The sequence continues at coordinate 5,042,185 of JAJHZJ010000010.1, forward strand.
TATTTGCACAAGTGCTACTTTCTAAGTCCCTAGAGCATTGTACAATGTGGGAATACACAACCTAACATAAATTTGCTCATGGAAGATAAATGAAGATTACATGAGAAGAGAGCATGGCCATGTACTGTAGAGGTATAGTAAGTGATAGGATAACTGGACAAGATACAACTGATTTGGAGAGAATGGTTCCCAATGCCAAAATGGAAAACACAATCATATTCTGTATGAGCAGTAACCAAGGATGGATGTTCTATCTTGTGTGACATACATGCAAACACTAATTCTGGGACAGTTTGACCATGTGCAATACTTAAAGAAATGGCGCACCTTCCCACACATAAAATACAGGGCCAATTAACCATTCCATGGCCTCCTCTTTCAAAAATCTATCCCTCTTGTTAATGTGGTTTAGATTTCTCACTTTGGATTTAATCTGAGGATAGCTTCAGCGTTAGTACACCATATTGTGCCCTGCCCCTTACTGCAGAGCAATGGATTTTATTCCCTCAGCCTTGCTCTGGCTTCCCTATCTGTCTGCCTCTTTCTTAAGGAATTTGTTCTTGTCTCCATCTCTATCTCTCTTTCTTTCTGTCTCTATCGAAGTGTCTATTATTTCCCCAGTTTATGGTCCTTCATCCATTTTGCTTTCTGGTAGATTTGAGAAGCACCACCAGGGCATCCATGTTTGCAGTGGTTTGCAGGAGGTTAGTGTATGTGGATTGATTTTCTCACATTAACAGAAGCCTTTAAGGGATGCACATGGCTGCCCCATCCAAGAGCATAGTGCCACCTACTCTGCTTGTACCCAACTTTGCATAAGATCTGTGAGGTCTCCGGTAGTCTTTTGTGTATACTCATCTGATATCCTCAAATGACCATATTGTTAATGATCCCAATCCACCTGAATCTTATTTAGGATTGTCCATAGGACAATCTTCTAAGAATCATTGATTGCTGCATTCTTGCTTAGAGATGAATTTTAAGTTGGACCTGTGAAATAAAGGACTAAGATGACAGCCTTTGGTGCTACAAACATTCCATTTTGAGTCCCCTGTTCAAGCATAACCCCCAGAATCTCTCCAGTCAAACATTCTTTAGACTCTTGTTTATGGATCAAAGTGAAATAGTATAAGAAAAGACCTGATGAGACAGTTGGAGCAAAATTCTAAAATGTCTCTAAATACGAAAGTTTATGCTTTATCTGACAAATGATGGCGTACTGTGAAAATGTTTGTATAGAAGCATGATTGGATCACTGTTGTTTTGTCAGTAGCATCAAGACTGAGACAACAGAATGGAGCATGGAAGGGGAAATGGAGAAGAAATGGGTGGTGAAAAGATAAATCTGGAGGTTATGGTAATGGTTAATAACAGAAACATATAATCAGCTATTGAATCAGGAAGTATCAGTGGAAGCAGAAAAAGAGGATTGGGTGCATGAGATATTGTATAGAGAAAAAGGATTTGGCAGCTGATTTGAATTGTCGGAGGAAGAATTTAGAGTTATTTATGTCAAGGTTAGGGAAATTATCAATGATAAAATGGTGCAGTAGTGAGAATAATGATAGTAGTAGTGCTTTTTGTAGAACTTTAGGATTTAGTAAAAGACTTATTTCATCTTCACTATTACTTGTGAGGTAGGTGCTCTTATCATAGAAATTGTACAAGAGAGGAAAGTGAAACTCCCAGAGATTGGTTGATCTCACAGTTATGGGACATTTAAGAATTGGAATTACATCTCAGGTCTTCTGGTTTTCAGGGCTCTATATGCACTGTCCATTTGCTTCATTGGAGAAAAAAAGATTGAGGGGTAAAAAGGATCATTTTCCTATTAGACCTGTTGATTTTGAGATATTGGTAGCATATGCAAGTGAAGAAATCTCTGAGGCAGTTAGAAATACAGACCTGGTGCTCTAGGGAGAGGATAGGATTTGTCATATGGATTGGGAATCGTCTGCAGAGAAGAGATAATTGAACCCATGGGAGTAAGTGAGATCATGAAGGGAAAGAATGTGAAGATAAAAGAGCAGAGGCCCCAGGACCAAACCCACATGTCAAGGTCAGGAGGACATTGAGATACCAACAAGACGTTTAAGTAGCAAATACTACTTTTTCTTCGTTTTTTCTTTTTTCCTGTAGGTCTGGGAGAAAAGTGATTGAGAGGGCTTTTCATATACATAGTGCAGTGAGGACTTCTGGGATCATAATGAGTGGTCATTAGATAACCTTCCCCTTCTTCTTTCTACTTAAGATACAATTGTGCATATAAATACAATCTAAATAGGAAAAAAAAAACAAAATTTAGGAAATTCTACCACAATTTTTCAACCTTTGGTATAGTTCATAGGAGTCTGAATATGCCTCTTCATAAGCTCTCTTTTGAAGAGCTCATGGCCACATTTCTATAGCAGTTTTTTTTTTTAGTTTACCTTTGTTCCTCATAAGAACCCATGGACATGTGGGGCAGGAGTCATTGTCTCCCTTTGACAGATGAGGAAACTGACTCCTCTGAGGCCTTGGGAGGTGTTGAAAGCCTACTGTCTGGGAGTCAATATTTCTTGGGCTGGAGGCAAACTACCACCTTGAACTACCAGTAAGAACTGGATCTGAGGAAATATCCAAAAAACAAAATTAAAAAAAAAAAAACAGGTGCAACTGGGTGAGGCAGTAGATAGAGCACTGGCCTTGGAATCAGGAGGACCTGAGTTCAAATCTGGCCTCAGGCACTTGACATTTACTAGCTATATGAGCCTGGGTAAGTTACTTAACTCTGTTTGCTTTTGGGTAGAAAAGGTAAAAAACTGGCTTGACAGGTATTATTTGGAGTCAGTGTGGTAAATGGAGAATGTCAAAGTTGGGTTTAAATGTTGGCTGTGTTGCTTAGCACTTTTTTGGCCTTGAACACATTCTTTCTTTTCGTAGGGTCTCAGTTTCCTTGTCCATGAAGGGGGAAATTATAGTTTTAGAATTGTCAGATGCCTTCTAAATCTATTCAGGCAGTAATCATTTATTAAGTGTCTACTGTGTGCCAGGCATGAAGCCTACATAGGGAGTGGAGGTTGAAAACAGATTTAAAAACAAAATTTCTAGTCCCCCTATCTTGTAATAACTGTTGGTGGCGGGGTGGGGTCTGGTTATTGATTTGCGAAGAAGAGGCCACACTGACACAAGATTCCTCTCCCTCTGGGTGCAATCTGCTGGCCATTTTATGTCGGCATGTAATGACATACCTTGCACTCAGAGGTTAACCTTCTGACAGCCTCAGTGATCGGGAACAAAGGTGCAAACCCAGAACAAAATGAACACATTCTCTGAGGGAGAGAGCCAGCACTAGAACCAATGTTTGCTGGGTTTTAATCTTGTGTATGAATTCATTTCATCATGTGATTTTCATAATGAAATCTGTTCCTCGAGATTGCAGGTATAAATCAAATTTCTCCCAGCATGATGAAGCTGTCTGTCTCCTAACCACTTTTGCTGCTCCTGAGACTTTGCACAGCTTAGTTGGCTCACAAATCTCCTTTGGCTTAATGTCACTACATTTTTCTGGGGTAAGGCAGAAATACTATGCTTGGCTGGTTTATTCTTTCTTTCCTTTCTTCTTTCCCCTCCCCACCACTCATCCCCACTGGGTCTTTAAGGGTTAACTGAGCACTTCACATTGAAATAGAGAAATCTGAAGAGGAGTCTTACTATACATTAGAATTTGAGTGGTAGATAGTTATGTCAATATGATATGATATATGATCTTAAACACTTTTTACATGATATAAATTTGTTTTTATATCCCCCTCCCAGACAACTATTTCAAATAAAATAATATTTTCATAGAAAGAAGAGAGAAAAAAATCAGTACAATCTATCATGTCTGTCTATCCATCCATCATCCATCTATACATCTATCTATCTATCTATCTATCTATCTATCTATCTATCTATCTATCTATCTATCATCTATCATCTTTATATCTATGTACATATCTATCTATCCCTATCCATCCATCCATCCATCTTATCTGAAAATACATTCAGTATTCCTCAATGTTCCCTTTTAATCCATAAAGGAGTAGAGGGAGGTGTCTTCCAATATCTCTTCTTGGGGCTTTATTTGTAGCATTCATTTTTAATTGTTTTGTGCTTCTTATAGTTTCCATTACTTCACATAAATTCAAGGAAGCACATGGTCCTCTGTATTCATTACCTTCATATTTTCTTATAGAACAGTGATATCCACTTCATTCCTGTGCCACAAATTGTCCCATCTTTCTTCAGTCAATAGGCATATGCTTTATTTTTTTCTATCACAAAATGTGCTAGTATAAGCACTTCGTTATATGTGGAAACTTTCTCTTTTATCAATGACCCTCTTGGGGTGTCATGTAATAATTGAACTCTGAGTCAAAGGGTATAGGTATTTTATTCACTTTATTTGCATAATTCCAAATCAACTTCTATCATGACAACTTATACTTTCCATATTTTTATGAAGAGAATTGGTACAAACTCTTAGAATAAAAGCATTAATTTCTTTTTATAGGATTTACATTTTCATTTCTTCTTTTGATGTTTCAATGTCAGGAAAAAGAACAGGAGATTCCATTGTGTGTTGAGAACCTGTACCTTCAGAGGAGAGGAACAAAGCACAGAAGACTTTCCCTCAGGGAATAGTGTCGATCCCACTTTGAAACGTGTGACAAATTATTTTCGATGCACAGAATGTAATTCGAGATTTCTCCTCATAGGCAGCATCCGATTTCCAACTTTTTCTGAATACAGCCTTTAGTATATGATGTGTGCTGTTGACATTGTCCTTAAAGTAGCCTCCCACAAATAGGGTTGACTGACATATTGAGTATAAACAAGAAACTCACCAGCTGCAGACTCCCAAGTGAAATCTCACCTTCATACTAACCTTCTTCCAAGGCAGGCAGATAAATCCAAATGGAAAAGGCTGGTATTGTCAGAAAGTGCTAGGCTGTGAATCAGGTCACCTAGTTCCACAGAGGGGCAGAATTTCATAATGTCACAATCTGGAAGGATCTCAGAGACCACCAAATCTAGCTGATTTGAGGCTGGCTGAGGATGGCCCCAATGACCTCCCCAATGACGGCTCATCCAAGTTCTGTTGGAAGGCCTTTAGCACTGGAGAATCAATTACCTTATAAGGCAGCCACTCATGCCAGTTTGGGATACCTCTGATTGGTGGGATGGTATCCTCATTTTGAACTAAAAACATGCCTTTGTAAATGATCTTGACTAAAGCCAAGGAAGTAGGGTCCCTTCTCTACTATCGGCAGATAGTGCCTCTGTACCACTGCCTCCTTCTAGTCTTCCCTTTTGTAGATTAATCGTCTCTGTTCCTCCTAGCTTTGGTGTTACTTCTAGTTCACCTCTTTAGTCAACATATGCTGGATTTGCTCCAGAACATCTTTTTTTGTAAAAAGTGGTGCCCAGAGCTGAAGCCAATCCTATCTAGACCAAGGCAGAGGATATTGAGCTCAGCCACTCCTTTGTTCTGTATACAAATTCTCTTTTAATACAACCTCAACTCAGATCAGCCTTCTTGGCTGTCATACCAGATTCCTGACACATGCTGAGTAAATGGGTCATTTCAATCAGCTATAGGTGTTTTTCTCATAGGATGTCCCTTTTACTTGATAATTGTGGAACCATGGACGTATCATTTCATCCTCTGAAACTTAGTTTCATCCACTATACAACAAGATTCTACCACATATCTTTATAGGGAATAAGTTCCTTTATCTCAAACTGAGAAGGACCTCAAAGACCATCTAATCTAATTATTTCATTTCCCAGATGAGAAACTGAGGCTCAGAGAAGCAAAGTGACTCTCCTGACTTTGAACAAGTACTATGACAGTCAAGATTTGAATCTAAGTATTCTGATTCCAGAACCCTCATTTTTATTTCTGCAGTGCTATATTACTTTACTTTTAGCTCTGGAATTCTATAAGACATTAATCATGTTTTATTTGAAATTTTCATGTGGCAGTTACTCAGAGCAGAGATTGGATTCTTGCTGTTTTGAATTCACTTCACATTGGGAGGGGCAGCACTGTGGGTGGAGAGTGCCTTTCAGCTGGTAAATGTTTTGTGGACTTGATCTCAGAGAAGCAAGTTGAAATTTTAACTACAATATTTCAGTCCACTGGAATTCTGTCCAGTATTGTGAGATATTCTGAAGTGTGCCATCTGTACTGGGTTACCCCAGCAGAGTCTAGGAGCACCCAGTTCTTTGGCCCACTGTCCCCCTCCCCCTGCCTTTTGTATCCAACTCCACCCAGTCAGGAGTTCTTTCAGGTGAAATGTAACAAGAATTCCTGCGAGTCTGCTTCATATTTAGAGGCAAGTGAACTCTACTATGCTCATGACAGCTAGCAGTAGGACCACAGAGTACTCTGGAGTGTTGCCTAGGAACATTGGAGGAGTGGGGCCAACCCTCATTTCCCCCTATTCCTACACATAAAAGGTACAGTCATTGGCCCCTTTCTTTAATAATGCTGCCCCTAAGTCCTCATGAAGTGAACTCATTGTGTGGTTAATTATTCAGGGAAATATGTCATACATATTAGAAAGATTTCCTTCTCTGGCAGCTGGTGAGCTCCAGGAACTGAACTAGGTTTATCTGGGGGTTGACCTCTGATGCAACCCCTCCCCATTCCTCACATATTTTAACAATTTTCAGTCAGCAGAGAAGTGTAGCAGCCCAGTGTTGATCAGTGGAGGTTGCTGGTACTGCCTTGTGCCTAGTTACACAAACTGTGGGACTTTATTATGGCACTATTACTATGGTCGTTCTGAACATTTGGGAGCTGAGAAGATCCTGAGCTTGTGGTGGTCAGGGAAGGAGACTATCTTTGTCAGGTGAAGAACAGGCTGTGTAGACAGTTTGATTCCCTCCTAGGCCAATGCAAAGCAAGAATTCCATTCATCAGAACAGCAAGGATTGGTTTTGAGTCCAGGAGGATGCTGATTTAAGTCCGATTGTTGCAGCGTACTAGTCATGTGATGCTGGGAAGGTGGGTTTGACATTCCAGTGCTCTGGGAATCTCTCTAACTCCACAAGTTACACAGAGGGTTCAGACCTACATTGGTGGAAAGAATTTCCTTATGTGGGAGTTCCCTGTACTGGTCAACAATAGGTCCAGTCCCTATCTTATCTAGACCAGTAATAGTTATTTTGAAAAATGAATTTAACTTCTCTTGTTCCTGTTTTATTAATGGACATGTTTTCCTCTCTCTTTGTTCTACCTCCCTTCTTTTTTTATGTTTTAAGTACACTTTGTTGTTGATATTTCCTGTTCTTATAACTTTTCAAGTAAAAAAATTAATATATAAAAGCCATTTGAAGGTAGAGCTTTAGAGAGCTTGGGACTAGTCCTCCTGGAAAAAAGGGTTAAGGTTGATTTAAAAAGGGGGAATATGGGCATGTCTCCTTCTTGTTTGTCCATCATTGGACTGCTGGTTTACTTAATTGTCAACCTTGTTTCATTTTTTTAACTTGTGTAAGATGTTCCCCTGAGATATTTTTTTTTGGTGAGAGATTGAGATTTTGTGTCTGTTGGTGTTTAAAGCCTAAGTTTTCTGTGAAGTTGTTGAAAAGTACAGATGGAGAAATAAAGAGTACAATGGCAGGACTTTCTTACTGATTTAATTGAAATGTAGTTTAATATAGCCTGAGATACAACTACCCACCTTTAACGTGAGTTTTCAAAAAGGTTTGCTGATCTCACTATAGACCTAGACGCTGGAAATGTATTATGTTTTTACCCACCTCACACTCCAAATTCCTTTAATATTTCAACATTATAGAAACCTTTTGATTTCTGTCCTGTTATCTTAATACTTAAAAATTGATTTGTTCTTTTAAAATCCAGTGGAAGGTGGAGTAGGATCAAATGAAAATCTGAGTTAGTGTTAAATAAGTGAGACTCAGAGGGTTGAAGTGTCTTTCCCATGCTAACACGAGTGGTGTAGGACAGAGCTGAGATTGGAAAGTAGGGCCCCTCACTTCAAATCCAGTCTTCTTGGGTGGTTTCTGTGAGGAAGCGCTTTTCCAAGTTTCTTTTCAGGAGCTCTCTCATGGCATCAGGAAGGGCTCAAATGTGAACCTGACAGCCTCACAGAATAGAACCCCTTGTGATATTCTGTCATCCCTGCATAAGGAACATCCTGTAACAGCAGGATATGCCTTGTAAATTCTTCCTTCAAAAACAATAACAGACATTAAGCAATTCGCTCCCTTTTTCTCCATTCTCTCCTTGACACAAAGTCTGTTTTTGTGATGTGGCTACTGAGGATTGTTTTGACATGAAGCCACTGAGGATATTTTTCCTTCATAAATCTAGTTGTTGAGCCAATAACTTTGAATTTATGACTGGCATGCTCTATGCCATGGTCTGTTGACCTTTCTGTTCCACAGTCTGGGACATGTAGCCATCATCGTCATCGTCATCATCGTCATCATTGTCTTTATTTTGAGATCATTGTCATGTACATGACAGACAGACATTGCTAGGCAGTGAAGTCAACTGTTCTCTTGCTTCCTATCCCAGTCTGCATCAAGTCTTACAAGTCTTTGTGTTTCTGAATTCCTTCACACTTTTCTATTGTATGGTGTCCTGAAAGCCCATTCCTCTCATGCATCATCATTTGTTCTGCCATTTCTGAAATGCGGGGCACTAACGTGGTTACATTGTTTCTCATACGTTAGGACCACAAAAGATTCTGCATCTGATATTCTGGGAAGAATTGCTTCCTTTTTCTTTTTTCTTTTTTTTTTGGTCATTGACATCCTTGCTAGTATGTGATCGGTGCTATTTGTAGTAACATCTCTAATGACTATTTTCAGATAAATAATTCACAAATAAGGTTTTGCTTTTGGAAGGACCTTTGAAATAATGATTTTCAACCTCCTACCTGGTGTAAGAATCCTTTCCTTTAACCTGTAAAGGAAATCTTGGGATGAAGAAACTTGATTCTGTGAATCTTTTCTTTTGGCCATTATTTATTTATTATTATTCGATGCTAAGAACATACCTCCAGTGACAGAAGCGCATTACCTCATAAATTAAGCCAGGCCAGGAATGAGGAGGAAGCCTGGGATGAGCCTGGGTTCAGATTCTGCATCTGACACTCCCTACCTCTATGACCTTGGGCAGGTCACTGAATATTCTTAATTTCTTCATGTGGAAAATGAGGAAGTTGGGATAGATGGCCTTTGAAGTCTAGGAGCCAGTGATCCTCAAATTTAGTTTGAACCTAGCTAGTTCAGAGCATAGCAGTGCTACTCATGTCTACTCCCTAGATACCACACTGGTATTTATGCACGCTAAAATCATAGTAGATATTTTTGGCAACAGAATAAAACATTTGATATTGTTATTGTTAATGAAAAGGGGCAGGAGTTTGTCTTTCTGTCTACTGTAAGCATTTTTAATGCTGCTATCTATCCATAGCAATCAATCAATACTTCTTAAGTGCCCAAGAGAAGATTTGCTGGGTGCTGGGAAGTCACATACAAAAACAGGCCAGTCCTTGCCCTGGAGAAGCTTCCATCGGAAGGGGAACACAATACATGGGGCTCATGGCATCAAAGGAAAGGCAAGCATGGGAATTGCATGCAGAGCAACAGGCAGTCAGTAACAATAGCCTGTGTACTGAAAATAGGAGGGTGTGGATTTATGGATTATACGATGTAGCCTTAATTTCAATGACAAGTAGACTGAACAGATCCCTGCAAAGAAGCAACGAATGAAAGAGAACCCTAATAATATGAGCCTGAGTAATCAACAAGAACATGAAAGAGATGGTATTTCTAATGTTAGTGGGAGGTGCACTTGGTTAGCCACATTGCCTGTGGTCATTCTTGAAAAGGACGGAAATGACATCAGTATGTTGCGGTCAAGGTGCAATGTGTTTGACTGTGGCTGATTGCAGCTGTTCGAGTTTGGAAGGCTCTACAAGTTGGGCACAAATAGTCCATATGAACACTTGGAGTGGAGATAGCTCTAAATTTGTGCCTCACACTTCTTTTGAGATATTTAAACCCCAAATCAATGATAATCTGGGAAAATATGACTTGAAATTTGAAGTTATGATGATTACTGAACCTATAAATTTACAACCATTTTCATTAGTGATGAAATTTGCCTGACTGTATATTCTGCCTTTAGATATTAGGTAATGAGATTCTGAATCTACCATCACCAGGAAGATATTTAAAACCTCAGGTCTCATTGCCATAAACAATGTGAGTGTGTCACCTATTTAAAAATTTTATTTCTGTATGCTCATAAATCTAGAATGTCTAAACATCTTTTAAATCAAGAAATTAATTAGTTATATTACCTATTTGTGTGTTGCTATATCTGGATTTAATCTGCTGCTCTATGTAGATAGAGGTATGAAGGTAGGACTTCTGATCAGTTAGCAAGAACAAATAATTGACATCGGAGAAAATGGGAATTTCCTAGATGGAAAGCAAGGGGAAAAATTGTGTAATTGGTGGATTGAATGTGATACAGTTAGTATAGTCATCAGTGTGTTTCTTGATTCAGATTGGTTGTGACAGATGCTGAGGAACTGCAATAAACAGGACTGAGATTCAATCTTGATCTTGTTCTGTCACCAATTGTTACCCATGAGCTGAAAAAAATGGAGACTATTCAATCACACTGTGCTAACAAAACATTATTATGGATGAAAATCCTATTGAGAGAATAAAAAAGGTTTTACACCATTAAAAATAAGATAAGATTATTTAAAATACTATTCTTTTTTATCTCAACCTTGCAAAATTTATTTTTGTATATTTTGTATCATGCTAAATATATTGGTAGAGTAGTTGGGTACATTATAAACACATAAATATCCATACATCCATATATGTGAACACATAAACATGTGCATATATATGTATATGTGTATATATGTGTGTGAGTATAAATACACATACATGTATATATAATGTGTGTATATATATATCATATATGTGCACATGTATATGTGTATGTCTAATTTTAGTGATGGAGTATACAATAAAAAAAAACAAACTTCTTAGGGGATCCTGCTTGACAGGCAGGGAGCAGAAGGGAGGCACTCTGGGCCTCAGTAAGACATATGGAAATTTGCAAATTTTCTCCAACTTTGTGGCTATTCCTCTGAGCCTACTTCTACCCTCCAAGAACCATCTTCAGGCCATATTTGGATACAGTTTTCCAACAGGTTCTATGCAGAAGGTATTGTGAGAATACTTGTGACTAAATCTCTGGTATTCTATTATCTTAGGGAAACAACTTCGCTGTAGTCAGAGATGAGGGACAACAAGAGAACTGAATAATTTTCAGATTCATAAGCAAGTGAATACGAAATGTAGGTGGGATAAGCTCCACTCTTAGAGTCACAAAGACCTCAGGTCAAACCCCATCTTAGACCCTGGAGAATTGTATGTCCTTGGGCATGTCATTCACTCTCTTTGAACCCCAGTGTCTCCTGCCGCTAGATGGAATTAATGATACTTGTACTACCTGAGAGGGAGGGCTGAAGATTCTTAAGCCAGACATAGCAAGTGCTAAATAAATGTTACTATTAGTACATATGTTGTGTTGTTGCTGTTGTTGATAGGAGTAGTAGTGGTGGTGGTGGTGGTGGTAGTGGTGATGATGGTGATGGTATTTGTGGTGCTGGTAGTAGTAGTAATAGTAGTAGTAATAGTAGTAGTAGTAGTAGTAGCAGTAGTAGTAGTAGTAGATTATTATTAGCATTGATACTTATATGGAGGGTAGCACACCTTGTGTTATAGAAATGATCATGGCTTTTGCCCAAATCATCTACTAAGGACTTCTGGTCAGGGCAGGGAGTTGAGGGGATTTAATAGCTCTTTCATGTTAGTCAGGCTTTTACAAATCAGATGCTTTTAGGAGCTGCTTGAACACAGAGAACATGAGGCCTTTGTTTAGGATTTGTGAGTATTTCCAACACGGCACATGGGCAGTGGGAAGACTCAGACATGGGAATGAGATGTCTAGACCAAGAAGATTTCCAAGTCCCTTTACTTCAGTGGAAGAGAGATGAGACAACCCAGGTCTACCCCAAAAGTGCATGTAATCTTGGTTCTCCCTTGGCTTGTAGCAAAAAAAGCAGTGACTTCAAAGACCTGGGCTCCAATACCAGTGTGTGCTCTGACTGTTCATGTGGTCACAGGTCATTCTCTTCCCTTCTCTGGACTTCAGTTTCTTCTGTCAAATGAATAGATTGAAGTAGCTTATCTCCAAGTATTTTTCAGCATTCCAAATCAATAATTTTTTTAAAACTATAACACACTTTTAAAGGTCTCCCTCACTTTTTGTAGAGGGTTTCCTGGGGATGAGCACTGACAGAATTATTCTAAAATTAAAAAAAAATATGTATTATAAGACAAGAAAGGAGAAAGGGAAAGAAAGAAGCATTTATTAAGTGTTAACTGTGTGCCAGGCTTTGCTCAGAACTTTACAAAGATGATCTTTGATCCTGTGGAAGTAGGTGCTGTTATTATAATCAGATAATGAAACTGTGGCCAACAGAAGTCAAATGGAATGCCCAGGGTCACACAGCTAGTTTGTTTGTGTCTGAGGCTAGATTCAAATTACACTGTAGTCCCTGGTACCAGGTCGCAGCATAGGAAAGTATCCAGAATTCCTTGGTTTTAATCATACTTCCGTGGGATCCACACTTGCCTGCTGTGACTCTTGGAAGCATAACTCAATAGAGCAATAAAGGTCTTCAGAGTCAAGGGAGCTACTCTGAATGCCCCCTCTGGTGCTTGCTCCCTTTGTAACTTTGGAAGAATCATTCCATTTCTTAAGCTCACTTTTTATGTATGTAAAATCAGATGGTTACACTCAATGACCTCTGAAACCTTTTCCAACTTGAGATCCATGATCATGTGGGAACACATCAGAACCAGATCTGGTCTTTTGTTCCCAACCATGGGTTCACATTGGTTGTTCACAGTGGTTACTTCTCCAGTCGGAGCACAAATAGAATTGGAGAGTATTCGGCAAAGATCAGTGACAGCAAAAGAAAAATCCTTTCAGCAAAGGTGGGAGAAAACAGAAGTGTTTAACTCGAGAAGACACTGAGGAAACTTGATAATGGGTTTCAAGTGTGTGAAAGGTTAGATGCAGGAAAATGAGAGGCTGTGTTCTGTCTTCCCCAAGATCAGAATAAGGAGAGTATCCCTTGACTGGACAAGTAGGTAAGGAGTTGTGCTCTCTGAATAACTTGTTAACAATCACAGAATATCAGAATCCCAGGAAATGAGTGTTAAAATGGAGCTCTGGAGCAGTTTGGTCCAAGCCATGCATGACAGGAATCCCCTCTATTGAAAACTGTCATCCAACTTCTTCCTGAAGACCTTGGTCATGAGGAGGTCTCCACATGCAGAGCCAGTCTATTCCGTGTGGACAGCTCCAGAACAAAGGGTCTATTTTCCTGAGATTGATCCTAAATCGATCTCTTTGAGACTTCATCTCAAAGCTCCTTGTTCTGTTCTCTACAGCAATGCAGAAGCAATCTGAGAATTTTTGAGCAGGGCAGGTCTTCAACCTTTGAAGAAATCCCCAAAATGCCCTCCCCAACCCTAAGTCTTCTTTACTCCAGGTCAGCCGAGCCCATTTCCTTTGGCTGATTTCCATATACCAGATAGCCAAGGTCCTTCATCTTCTGGTTGCCATCTTTCAGATATTTTCCAGGTTATCAATATCTTTCTGAAACTGTCACCTGAACTGAAAAAGCAGAACTGGAAACAAAACTCCAAATAATGCCTGGAAAGGGTAGAATTCAGGGGGAATTATCATTTACTTTGTCCCTGCCTCCTCCTCCCATCGTGCTCCCACATACATTTCTTAACACAGCTAAAGAATTCATTAGCTTAGACACAATGGATGCTTTGTTACAATAAATGCATATTAATAAATTGTTATAATAGATAGCAGAGTGTGTTATTAAAAAAAAAGTGGCATCTCTTTTATTTGAATAGCATAGTTGCCTTCTATCTGGTATGGCTTTAGGCCAGTGATTAAACTAGCACAGACCTGAAAAAAATAAGGAAAAGGCTTAAGAAATGTGCTAGTCATGCTGAGTCATCACTTGTTCAAGAAAATGTTGTGGATAGTCCAATGAGATGGTATTTCTTCAGCATATTTAACTAACTCAGACCAACCAGATTTCTTTAAGCAGCTGAGATGTTAGCAATGTAATGCAAAATTTCCCCAAGTACTAGTCAGAAAAGCTGGCTTCTAGCTCTGGCTCTGGCACTAAATAACTGTGACTTTTTACAAGTAATGGACTCACTGGGCTTCAGTTTCCTTAGATACTAAAATGAGAAAATGAGGCTCACCCTCTAAGGGCCCTTTCTGTACACACCTTTTTTTTGGTGGAGGAACGGTGATAAATAAATTTCAAAGTATTCTGAGAGAGCTTTAAAAAAATTCTTCTTGATCAGGATGGCTTAGGGAGTTGGAGTTGACCTTCTTCAATGTTTTTTGGTTACATAGTGGGATTTTAAGATGCCATAGCTTTTTCTCTAGTGCTGTGCCTTGTAGTGGCCTTTCAAAATATGTTACAACTTCCTAAATCAATACATATATGCTCATAATTCATTCTCCTCAAATCCTGGCCCTTGGTTTCTTGAATTCTCCTGGAATTTTTATGCAGAGATGTACCCAGCAAAGGTGATAATTGTCTTTGCTAAGTTCGTGGTATCAACAGTAAGTCTTTGAAGTCTTTGCCATATATTTCCATGTGATAAAGCATTAAAATGTTCTTCCTGGTTATTGTTTAATGAATTCTTTTGTAAAGAAGAGAAAATCCAATCTCTTCCATGGAAGGGGCATTTATGGGACTGGCTTAGAACAATGGGAAGCACATTGTAATTTCTGGATATTTTATATCCAGATATATGGATAATCCAGCTCTCTCATTCTTTGTGTGAATGCTATGGCTCAGAGACACATGTCACCCAAAGCAGCTGATGAGTTCATGTGAAGTCCCCTGGACTTCTGTCCTAAGCTTAGGGATGTGCTGCCTTTCCTTCTGATTGAGACTCAGTTGTAAGGAGCCCTTCATGCCTTGGTTAAAAGGTTGCAGTAGGAGATCAGGTCCTGGTGGGGAAACAGAACCAAAGGAAACATTTTCAGGGTCTCAAAGAGACTATATCACAGCCATCTCATTTTATAAAGGAGGAAACTGAGGATCCAGGGACTGAAGTGACTTACTTAAAGCTTCTATTCCTGTCCCTATTATTGATGACAAATCCTTTCCTCTCTGGGGGACTCAGTCTTCTTCTCCGAGGCAAATGTTTTAGCAGATAAATGACTGGAGCTGGAGTCAGGAAGACTTGAGTTCAAATCTATCCTCAGATACTTCCTAGCTATGTGACCCTGGGTAAGTCACTTCACCTCTATTTGCAAATGTACAATGGGAATCATAATAGCACATATATCTTAGGGCTCAAATGAGATATTTGTGCTTAGTAAAGTGCCTGACACATAATGAATGATTAATAAATGCCCATTTCTTTCCTTCCTGTATAAAAGGATGTACTGAATTAGATGACCTTCAAGTTCTTCCTTATTTTCAATGTCTGCATTTATCTTTCTGGTAGTGGTGGTCTGCCAATAAGCATTTAAGTTGTGATCACTACAGGAACACTGTCTCTTTCAAGGAATCCTGCAACAAGCTTTCTGCAGGTTAAGGTAGACCACCAAAGTGCAGTATGCTTCCCCTCTTAGTTCATCTCTTTCAATAAGCTCTTATACTGGGTTTATTTAAGTGGGACACACTTTGCATATGCTACGATAATTCCTGGATAATTAACATACAGTATGCATTTTCTTGACAAGTGTTAAGATAAAAGTTGAACTGGAATAAGTGGCAATGATATTAAGCCAAGCCATGCTTTTGAAGCCAGGGAGCTAGAGCAGAACTGAGGACACCAGGGAGTGGGCCCAGGTCCTCAGAGGACTCCACAGAGTTTCCATTGGCTTTAATGATGGATGCAAATGACATGGAATGGAAATGAGCCCTGGGGAAAGACCCAGAAATGATAGTCCCAGCAAAAAAAAAAAAGGTTCTCACAAGTTCAGTTATTTTGAGTATCTTTGACTGCAATTAAATTCATGTTGCCTGGAAATTTCCAAAAGAATCAACACTGCAAAACTGATCAGTTATTGAAATCAGAGAGGATTTATTGTGTGTCTGAAATAGCAGGCCCTAGAGTAATCATTCAGAAAATAAAACCAAGAAGGTGCCATCCTTTTGGGTATCAGGGATCATCATCCTCTATTGAGCCAAACTGCCTAACCCCAAATCAGCCTCGCCATTTTCCTTCACTTTCATGCCCATGTGATTCCCCACTCTTTTGGCATCTCGCTCAGCTTCTCCCTCCCTCCTCTCTTCCTACTGACTTCACTTTGTTCCTAATCCTCTTCACCTCATGTCTCCATTACTCCTGCTCCCCCCAGGCCCTTCCACTCCATCCATTCACCTCCCTCGCTCCACCCCATACACACCACTGCTATTTTTATCATAGACACAGGCAAGCAAAGTCAGAGGTGTTACGGGTCTTGGAATGCTTGGGACATAGTAAATGTACCTAACAAAGGCTCTCTAAGTCCTTCATTGAAACGAGTTAGGTACAAAATGCTTTACAAGCCATAATGTGCTTAATTAAAGTGCAATATTAGATGAAAGTGCTATATTAGCCAGTCAATAAAGATATATTGAGCACCTACCATCTGCCAGACCCTGCCTTTACCACTGGGGATATAAAGAAAGGCAGAAGCCAGTCCATGCAGACAAGGCACTCACAGCCAAATGGGGGAGAAGACATGCAAAAATCATGTCCCAGCCTTGTATCTGCAGGATAAAGCAGAAAGAATTCAGCAGCAAGAAGGAGCCAGATTTGAGATACAAGAGAGGCTTCCTGTAGAAGGGGCCATTTTAGCTGGAACTTGAAGGAAGCCAGGAGGGCCAGGGCACAAAGATAAACAATGAGAACTTTCTAGGCATGAGATGGGGGAACCAATGAACGCCCCCAGAAACAGAAAGTGGAGGAACATGAAGGAAGCCAGGGGAAGGGAGTCACAATCCAGGAGAAGAATGCTAGAGAATTTTTTAAAGATTGGATGGTTTTAGGCTTAGGGAAGGCTATGGAGGACTTTGAATACCAAGCAGAGAATGTAATATTTGCTTCTGGTGATAATGAGGTCCCAGAGTAGATTGAGTGCAGGGGTGACATTGTTAGACCTGCACTGTGGGAAGATCATATTGACAGGGGAATGGAAGATGGATGCAGTGGGCAGAGATTTCTGGAACAGAGACTAATCAGCTGGTCATTTCTAAAGGCCAGGTATGAGTGAATCGTGACCTACACCAGAGAGACCATGTACTCTCACATGTGTGAATGAGACAGAGTGAGCAGTAGAGCATGGCAGCTACATTGGGAGTCACCAGTGGGATGGTGGTGCCCTCCATAAAGGGAAATTGGCAAGAGGGATTTTTGGGGGGGATAGGAGGTAATGAGTTCCATTTTAAGCATATTGATTTTAAGATATTTGAGGCACCTTTCATTTGATATGTCCAATAGGTAGTAGGATATGTGAGTCTGGGAGTTAAGAAAGAGAAATTAGGGCTGGATAGCTAGATTTGAGTATCGTCAGCATAGAAATGATCATTGAATGCATGTGAGCTAAAAAAAAAAAAATCACTAAGTGAAGTGTAGAGGAAAGAGAAGAGGAGCTATAAGAGGGACCTGTGTGACAATTAGAGTTAGTGGGAACAACCTGGCTGAAAATTCACCAGAAGAGATATTTCCTCTGTGCCAGACATCATGCAATGCAATGGAGGTACAAATGAAGGAAAACACAGTGATGAACACTACCCCCCAACCCATGAAATGGACAGCCATGGAAGCTCTAAAGGGTGAAGGAACATAAGCCTCTTCTGGTGCATTTTCCGGGAGAGCCCCCACCTTCATTTCCATTTGTCTCCTGTGACTATCTTTAACATGGCTGAGCATTGGCTTTTGATGCTTCTCCATAGATTTGTTCACAAAACAAGCCACTGGATGAATTGGTGAGAAAATCTGAGGCTGACTTGTACTTTTCCTCATTGGCCTTTTTCTTTCACAATATATTATGTTTTTAAATGACATAATTTCCTTTCCAACATGTGATTCTGATAGATGGATTTGTAGGAAAGTCATGAGAAATTATCTGGAGAGCTTAGGTCAAAAGTCGTTCTACATGGCCATTTTCACTAGCTAGGCTCACTCCTCCTGACCTGCCCACATGCATGCACACACATGAACACATGTACACACACACAGAGAGACAAAGGGACATTTTGAATTGCTGGTTCATTCGGATACTTGGTAATGGTAGGGCATAAGTGTGGGAGAGCTACTCATAGGAAATCCTATGAAATTCCAGAGAACGGACATTTCATAATTTGTTGTTGGTGTTCAGTGATTTCATTCAGGTCTGATACTTCATGACCCTACTTGGGGTTTTCTTGGCAGTTACTGAAGTGCTTTGCCATGTCCTTGTTCAGCTCATTTTGCATATGAGGAAACTGAGGCAAGCAGGGTGAAATTGCTTGCCCAGGGTCACACAATTAGTAAGTGTCTGAGGTGAGACTTAAACTCAGGTCTTCCTGAATCCAGGCCCTGCACCCTATCCACTATGCCATTCAACTGTTCCATCATTTCATAACAGGGAAAAATCAATGATTGTCATGTATGCTTTACATGAAAACATCCTTGAACTAAACCTAATCCATGAATTTCTTTCCTTTAACAATGATACCTATGCAGCTGCTTTATGTTTTTGTCTGTTTTATTTTCTAATTTTATTTATTTGTATTCTGATTTATTTTACTTATTTTTTATTTTATTTATTTACTCATCTCATTTATTTATCTATGTTTATTCATATATTATTTATTGTTTATATTTTATTATTTATAGTTTATTTATTTATATTCTAATTTATTTTTACTGTCTAATTTATTTTCTAGTTGGTTTAATATTGCTTTATTCTATTCCAAGTAGAACATATATCTTAAAAAAGAAAAGCCAACCTTGAGAATTGTGTAATCCATCTTGCTGTCAGTTTCCTCTTAATACAGGTTAAAAAAAATGCAAACTAGGAAGGACAGAGAACCCTCTTCCCCCACACTTGCACGATGAGCTTATCAACTGTCGCCTTTGTCAGTTTGTATCTGTTGTTCCGAAGGCAAATACCAATCTACTACCAGACCCTCTTGTCTTGGGGAGACTTTGAAGTCCATTGGGCTGATTTTGTGTCTTGAAATCACTAAGATGCTCGCTTCTCAACAAGGAAGGCACGGGTTGGTTTATTGACTGCAGTTCCTTTTCATCGGTCCATCTGTCTCTTCCTTGCTTTTGATTGAACAGGAATAAAGTCACTGTATGTTGCAGCTTGCTTGACATTCATTAGAGTAGGCTTTTCGATGTCCAACATTACCCAAACAAACAGAATGATGAACTTTCCAATGATTCCCCAAAGGCAGGATGATGGTATCAGTGTCTGCACCAAGGGAACACCACGGACAGTGAGAGTGTTGAGGTACAGATGACACAAAATGAGCAGAACAATTAGGTACTCACTATCCCTCAAGGATCTGGGATTTTCTTGGGGGTGGCTATCCATTTCAAAGACATGAGTTTCAAATTCTCTGAGCCCTAGAAGCCAGTCTTAAAAAACTGCCATGGTCAGATAGTGTATCTTTCCACAGCCAACCTGGTAAGAAGAATCTATGAACCTATATAGGACGTAACTGGCTTGGAGAAATGGATTTTTCTGCCAGTCAAGTCTATTCCCCTCCCCCCTGTCTCCAAGTATGACTCTCGAGTCCATAGTTTGTCCCATACCATGTGGTGTGACTAGCCCTACTTCATTGCCTAGAACCAGGCCGCCATCCTGTGGGTCTTCTTATATTGACTACTCTCTCCTAGGGTCTGATCCTCCCCTCATTCTCATCACATCTGGTCACCTCCAGCCATGGGGGTGGTGATGAACACAGGGGAATGGTTTATACTCTGTACCCTGGGAAGAGTGTCTTCCCAAATCTTCAGTGAAACTTAACCCACACAAAAGAATTGTTAGTATTGAGATCCCTTGCTCTAATTAAGTAATCTGGTAGACATCATCTTTTAACTCACCGTAACCCAATTCATGAGGAAATCCAAAATATTTGGGACTTACAGCTAGAGAATCAAATGCTCAAGGCATTGACTCAAGGAACTCACTAATTGGATTCTCTTTTCCTTTATTAATTTATCAGAGACCTCACATAACAGGATTTTCCTGCAAATGCTGAGTCCTTGCCAAATGTTCACCCCAGAAATGACTGTGCTTCACCAGGGAGAGGCAATGACTCTTCGCAGCTTGTGCAGATACTTGAAGATCCCTTGGGGCACAAAATTCTATAGAAATGCAAATTCCCATTTTAGTCTGGTGGATACATTGAGGAAATTTGACATTTCAAGAGGGAAAGGAATTCCTTTTATATATTAAGAGTTCTGCATATCTCAGTTACACAAGGACAGAACGGAGGATTGCCTCACCTCCCTGGAAGTCAGCCACTTGGCAGCTGGGCCTACCTGGAACAAAGCCTAGAACAGAAAATAAGGGGGGGAAGCCTCTGTGCTGACAAAAATAGATATTTCAGAGTCTATGGGATAAAATTCAAGCACCTTTCTCAGAGGAAGACCCTCTGGCCCAACCCAGGATCAATTTACTTTTATTTTGTGCATACACCTAAGAAGCCTGATTATCTGGAATCCAAGCACACAACCAGTTCAAAGTAGCAAATTTTAAAAGTGGGATACTTTGCTTGAGGCAAGCAGAGTGACTGAATGGAGAAGTGACAGCTGAGGTGTTGTTAGCAAGACTATTCAGATACTAAAACTGAAATTTAAAAGGGCCTTTTTATGTCATAGAGTCCAAATTCAATTTACGTCTGAGGAAGCTAAGAGCTGTGCAGGTCAACTGCCTCTGCCTAAATTAGACTGTAAGTAGCACAGTTGGATTCAACTCTAGGCCTTCAAACCACAAACTTGGGACTCTTTCTAGACAGAAATTAAACATTGGAAAAACAGAAGCCAGGCTTCACAAAGTGCAACTGTCTGGGCTGCGTCAAATGATCTCCAATCCCTTAATCAGATGTTAGGTCATGGTTAATAACCCAGGATGAGGCCTGGAGGCACCAAGATAAAGTCCAAATGTGTTGAATCCTCTCACAGTGGCCAAGACAGGAATGTGTCTGATGCCTTCTAGAAAGATTTCTGACCTGAATGGCTAAATGCCATAGGGATATTTAAAGAGATTATGCCAGCTTTCTGGAGAGCTCAGGTTTCCAGCAGCATTTCTTCTCCCAGCACTTTTCAAAGAGGCAGATGTTTGTTGGAGCCCTAAATTGAAACCCTGCCTAGTAAGTAGAGGGTTCACTGCATAGGAATGTAGTAATCATATTGAAGTCAGAAGGCTTGGGTTCCAATCCTGCCTCTGATATTTAAACTAGTTATGTGGCCATACCCCAATCACTTGGCCTTTGGAGACTCCACATCTCATCTCTAAAATGGAAATAATCATACTTGTAATACCTTCTTCATTAAGTTATTGTAAAACTCATGAAATAACCTATGTCATATGCTTTGCAATTATTCAAACACCATATAGACATCAAAGATCATTATGGTATTTTATTTCTTAGATCCATGAGTCCAGCTTGACTAACTCTGGTTTTTGGATTTCCAAATTCACCATAACTCAGTCTTATTTACCTTCAAAACTTGCATTTAAGGGAAAAAGTGCTGAATGTGGAGTAAGAAGGGTGGGGGGGATAAAATCTTAACTTTAAGGAAATGATTGTAAAACATTAAAAAAAATTAAAATTAAAATAAAAAAAGAAATTAAAAAAAAAAAAAGCAAGAAAGATCTGAATTTATGGTACCAAAAAAAAAAAAGATTTTTTCTAGCAGTGTTTCCATAAGCAAGTCATTTAAGTTTTGAATGCTGTGGATAAGTTTACTTACCTTGGTGGTGTACTTTCCAGGGATGTGCACATTAACAATGAGGTTGGTGCACACATTGCCAGAGCTAGCTCAGTGTTTGGAAGGCTCTGAAGAAAGGTTTGGGAGAGAAGAGGTATTAGACTGACTACCAGACTGAAGGGCTATAGAGCCATTGTGCTGACCTCATTGTTACATGCTTGTGAAACATGGACAGTCTGCCAGCACTATGCCAGGAAACTGAATCGCTTCCACTTGAACAGTCTTAGGAAGATTCTGAGGATCACCTGGCAGGATAAGGTACTAGACACTGAAGTCCTTGCTTGAGCTGAACTGCCAAGTATTCAAACTATACTTCAGAGAGCGCAACTCTGATGGGCTGGCCACGTTGTTGGAATGCAAAATGTATGCTTGCCAAAAAAGACTATTTTATGGAGAACTTGTATAGGGCAGGCGATCACATGGTGGCCAGAAGAAATGATGCAAGGACACTTTCAAGGTCTCTCTCAAGATTTGACTGTGCAACATGGAAGACACTGGTACAGGACCTCTCAGCATGGCATGCCCACATAAGAAAAGGTGCAGTGCTCTGTAAGCAAAGCAAAATTGAGACAGTACAAGTAAACACAGGATGCATAAATTTGAGATATCCACCCCAAATATTCAAATGGACTATCCGTGCGGTAGAGCATTCTGCGTTGGTATTGGTCTGATCAGCCACAGTCAGACACACTGGAATTTCACTTTACGATGGTCATGTCATTTTGATTCTCCTTGAAGATGAAGGACAACAACCAACCAACTTCAGTTTTGCTCTAAGTAAAATTAGAGATTTGACCTTGCAAAGTTCTAAGGTCCCTTCTAGTTAACACATGATCCTATTATCTCTTCTTCTAGTCTCCCATGTTTGTAACCTCAGCATTATGTCAGCCTATTCATTCTCCTTCACCTTCTATGTTCAATCAGTAGCCAGCACTTTTTACTTTTACCTCCATGAAAACTTGCACATCCTAAGCTCTTCTTTCCACTTGCATGTGCAAGTGTATGTATAATGTGTGTGTGTGTGTGCATCCTGTAAGAGCAGAGACTGTTTTATTTTATTTTTTTTTTATACAGAGCATCCAACACACTTTACAGCCTTTAGAAATGCTTGCTGATTGATTGATATGCTTGTCTTACCCAGCTAGAATGGACACTGTTTGAAGGCAAAGATTACTTTCATTTTTGGCTTTGTATCATCAGTACCAAGGACAAGGTCTGACACAAAGTTGTTGCTTAATAAATGCTAGCTGATTGATTTACTGGAAAATTGAGCAAAGGAGAAAGAAGCCCCCATAAAGCATCCACTATTTGTATGTATATATGTATATTTTTCAAATCATCTTCTTTTTTTTCCTTTAGGCTCTAAATTTATTAGAGTCTAAAATTTTGAATTTCAAATTTTCTCTCCATCTCCACTCTACCCCCAAATAGCATGTATTCTGGCTACTCATTCCTCTGATGTACCCTCCCTTCTATTATTCCCCCCTCCCATCTCCTTTCCTTCTATTTTCTTGTAGGAAAAGATAGATTTTTATACCCCATTGCCTATATATTGTATTTCCTAGTTGTATGTGAAAACAATTTGCAACATTCATTTTTAAATCTTTGAATTCTATATTCTCTCCCTTTCCCCCTTCCTACCCACCATCATTGAGAAGGCAAGCAATTTGATATAGGTTATACATGTGTAGTCATGTAAAACACTTCCATAACAGTCATGGTGTGAAAGATTATTTCCCTCTATCCTGTCCTGCCCTCAATTTATTCTATTCTCTCCTTTGATCCCCTCCCCCTAATCTGCTGTCCCCTCTCTTATCCCTATTCCTCCTGCTTTCCTGTAAGGAAAGATAAACTTCCACATTCACTTAAGTGTGTATGTTATTTCCTCCTGAAGTCAAATCTGATGAAAATAAGGCTCATTTATTCCCTCTCACATTCTCCCTTTTCCTCTCCATTGTAGAGGCTCCTCTTGTCTCTTTTATGTGAGATGATTTACTACATTCCACTTTTCCCTTTCCCTTTCCCTCAGTATATTTTTCTCAACACTTAATTTTATTTTTTAGATATCAGCCCTTCATATTCTGACTCTGTGCCCCCATATACATATATACATGCATACTCACATACACACATATATGTGTATATATATGTATTTCTATATGTATGCGCACATATACATTCCCTCCAACTGCCTAAACTGAGAAAGGTTTCATGAGTTACAAATATCATCTTTCCACGTAGGAATGTAACAGTTCAACTTTAATAAGTCCCTTATGGTTTCCTTTCTTGTTTACTTTTTTATGCTTCTCTTGATTCTTATATTTAAAAGTCAAATTTTCTATTCAGCTCTGGTCTTTTCAACAAGAATCTTTGGAAGTCCTCTATTTCATTGAAATTCTACTTTTCCCCTAAAGTATTATATTCAATTTTTCTGGGTAAGTTATTCCTGGTTTTAATTCTATCTCCTTTGGCCTCTAGAATATCACATTCCAAGTCCTTTGATCCCTTCATGTAAAAGCTACTAAATCTTGTGTTATCCTGATTGTGCTTTCATATTGCTTGTATTGTTTCTTTCTAGTTGCTTGTAACATTTTCTCCCTGACCTGGGAACTCTGGAATTTGACTACAATATTCCTAGTTTTCCTTGACAATCTCCTGAAAGATAATGTCTGGGACTTTTTTTTTTTTTTTTTGATCATGGCTTTTAGGTAGTTCCTTAATTTTTAAATTTTTTCTCCTGTATTCATTTTCCAGGTCAGTAGTTTTACCAATTAAATACTTCATATCATCTTCTATTTTTTCAGCTTTTTTTGTAATTTCTTGATTTCCCATAAAGTCATTAGCTTCCATTTGATCCATTACAATTTTAAAGGAATTATTTTCTGCAGTGAGATTTTGGACCTCTTTTTGCATGTGGCCCATTCTATTTTTTAAGTCATTCTACTCATTGACTTTTTGGACATCTTTTTCCTTTTGCATTAGTCTAATTTTAAAGGTGTTATTTTCTTCAACATTCTTTTGAGTCTCCTATACCAAGCTGTTGACTAGTTTTTCATGATTTTCTTGCATCACTCTCATTTCTCTTCCTATTTTTTCCTTTACTTTCTAAATTCTTTTTTGAGCTCTTCCATTTCCTGAGACTAATCCATATTTTTTTGGAGGTTTTTGAAGCAGAAGCCTCAACTTCCTTGTCTTATTCTATTTGTATTCCTTGATCTTCCTCATCACCAATGGCATAAGAAAATACCTTTTCATGGAGAAAGTAAGAATATATAGTCTGTTTTTTTCTCCTCCATTTGCTCATCTTCTCAGCAGATCACTTGACCTTTGAGCTCTTTGTTAGGTGGAGGGATTCAGAGGCAGCTGTTGCTTCAGCAGGGTCTGCCATGGTCCTGGGACTGGGGCAGTTGGGACTAAGATTGGGACTAGGGCTGGGATCAGACCATGCTTTCACTTCAGCCAGGTGAGAGACCCTTCCCACTGACCTTCTAAGTTGTTTTGGGGGTTTGTGAGTTAAAAAGTCTGGAAATCACTACAGCCATCAGCAATTCAGTTCCCTAAGACCTGTTCCAGCTCAGTCTGCTCCTGCATGGCCCACCAACTGTGCTATGCTCCCAGCCTGGGGCGATAGTCCCTTCTTGTTGACTTTCCAGATTGTCTTGGGTTGAAATTTGCTTCATTATGGTTTCTGCTCCTCTAGAATTGGTTTAGAGGCATTTTTACAGGTTTTTTGGGGGGCTTGAGGATCGAGCTCAAGCAGGTCCCTGCTTCTATTCCCCCATCTTGGCTCTGCCCAATTCATATTTTTTAAAGAGGGACTTCATCACAGATACAAGGAGAGGGTGCCTGCTCATGTGTGCCTTGATTTGGAGGACTGCCAAGATTCATAGCTCTCAAGTGCTATGGCCCCATCCCTCTTGTCTTGGTGTGCACCCCATCATCTGGTTCATAAAATAGGCTTTAAATGTCCTGTCAGTCCCTTTGGGTTGGGAGAAACAGTCCCACCACCTCATATCTATCTGTTCATTGGTGAAGCATGCTCTCTCAAAGTTACTCTAGCTGCTGAGGATGGAATAGTTTTAGTTGGGGCTGGCTGCAGACTATCTCCTCACCAGACATAGGCTTTTCATTGTTGAAGTGGGTGTCACTGCACAGATTTGTAAATTGTTCACTGTAAAGTCATAATCCATCACTCTCACATTTCCTCTCCAATGACATTTGGAGATGGTGGGGGAATATGGTTCTAAATGCTAATTTGGTAAAAATATTTTCAGCTTTAACATGCTTTGCTTTTGTGAGAACTTGGGTGACTGCTTTCTTGTTTCTTTTTAATTAAGATGTGCAATCTGGTGTTCAAGGAATTTATTGTCAAAGGTTAGATATTTTTAGTGATTTGTATTGAAAATAATTATCAAGTTTTCTGTGATGATCACTGGCCTCATTTCCCTTGATACCCTTATCTGACTGCCTGCCCAGATTCCTCACTTCATTCTGGACCTTTGACCTTAGAACCAATTGGCTTTGCTTGACTCACCTGTCATGATTTATTGTCTTGCTAGCATGGGATTCATTTCTGAGGAGTCCATTCCATGTTCTAGATCTGAGAAGGCTTAACTCAGGCTCTTCTTGCCTTTCATAACCATGGAATGGATTTAGATTCTAAGAATTTTGGAAGAGCACATAAATCTATTTCAAAGACTGCCAAACTTATGTTCATGGACATATATTTATGCTTTCTCTCTCTCTCTCTCTCTCTCTCTCTCTCTCTCTCTCTCTCTCTCTCTGTCTGTCTCTCTCTGTCTCTCTCTCTGTCTCTTTCTCTCTGTCTCTGTCTCTCTGTCTCTCTTTCTCTCTCTATTTAAATGTGTGCATGTATATGTATATTTTTAAATATATAAACACAGATATGTACATGTGTATGCATGTGTGTATGAGGTTTTGCATGACTCCAAAGATTGTTGCTGCTTTGTTTTAGAATACCCCTAAAACTTCAAAGGAAAAGAGTACTTTTTAAAATGAAGTGCTGATTCTTAAAATCTTCATTGTTTTCACATAAGGAAATCTCTATCCACATGCTAGCCCTGGTGCCTGCAGGATCCCTTCATTAGAATGTCATCTCTGACCCCTACTAGCTGGATGGCCATAAAAATGTCTCATAGCCTTGCTGAGTCTTAATTTTATCATTTGTAATTAAGTGACAATGATGCCTGTCCTAAGCTACCTAACAAGGTTATTGTGAGATGTCTCCAATATATTCTAAACCACTTGAAGGAAGAATTTGTTTCATTGCCATTTTTGTATCCTTGGCATTTAAGCCAGTGCCCAGCACATTGTCCACACTTTATAAATCCATGTGAATCTATTTATTGATTCCAATGCAACACCGGATATAAAATGCTTTTCAAACTTCAAAGTCTAAATGAATTTCAATTCTTCTAGACTGGTAGGTCATTAAAATGAAAGGATTAATGATCTAATATCTTTCTTATTTTTTGGCACTCTGTGGACAAAGTAAAACTATTCAAGTTTGGTGTGCTGACCCCTGGTGAGGGTGGGGTGGCAAGGCGGGGGATTGGAATCCTCTACAAGTGACAGAGAAGAGGCAGCCAGCACATATGGGTGTAGGTGATGTTTTCTTACCAACCTAGTATTTTGGTACAATCTATCACTTGAACCCATCATTCCTGTCATAGTAAAGGGATGTCTCCAGTTGGTGGGGATGTGGAGGAGGAGAGAGTATCCAAAAATTCTTGAGACTTCCTCCTGGTTTTCTCAATTCCCTTCAGTTGTGTTGTGTTGTGTGTGTGTCCGCGTGCATGCGTGTGTGTGTGTTTGTGTGTGACCTTCATTTCTCAATGTAAGCTTCCAATTCCCCCACTCCAAGATGGCTATGGATTGTAACCCCAAGTTAAGTAAAAGAGAAGGACAAAAGAGCATTTTAGCCAAGCTCGCTGGCAAGTCCTCTGAGTGTGTGATGTTCCCCATGCTCGTGTTGTCCACCTCTGCACTTTCTCATTTCCTCTAAATTACTTACATGCTCTTGGCTTTAATTTCCTTATCTTTTTCTTCTCAGAGGGATGGAGAATTGAAAAGATCTTTAAAGAGAGTGAAATATAGCCTGCTTGGGTTCTAAACAACCCTATCTGTGAGATATTCATTTTTGTTCAGTCATTTCAGTTGTGTTTGACTCTTGGTGACCCCTTTTGGGATTTTTCTTGGCAAAGCTACTGGAGTGGCTTGTCCTTTCCTTCTCCAATTCATTTTACAGATGAGGAAATTGAGGCAAACAGGGCTAAGTGACTTGCCTAGGGTCACATTACTAGCGAATATCTGAAGTCTTATCTGAACTCAGCTCTTCCTGACCCCAGGCTCAGAGCTCTACTATGCCACCTAGCAGCCTTTGTGGGATACGGAGATGTCCAGATCGCAACATTGTCATGAACAGAAAGGTGTCATGCCATTATGTAGATTCTGGGATGTGTCACATGTGCCCAAGAACCAGATAAGCTCACACCCCTAAATCTACATCCTTTGCCCCTTTGTTCTGTGTCATATCACAGTTATAGTAAAATAAGAATAATCCCATAGATGATGGGAATGATGGTAGAGTGCAGGAGGCATTCCCAACTCACACCATAGAAGCACAGGCTGTTTTTTTCTTGATCATAACCAAAAGCACCTGATTTGGGAAGCCCTCTTTTAACAAGTAGGATCCCACCATATATTCAATTCCTTTAAGATTATTTGAAAGAAAATAACAGAAATATTCTAATCTCTATGACCCTCTGATCATGAATATCAGTCAAACCATAAAATCTAGACATAGGCACATGTTTACCACAGACACTCACTGCTGAAGTAGAGATATAGATGAAAGGGATTCTGTACTGATAGAGAATGAGATCTTCCAGCACCTCCTCCACCTGATGACAGAGTACACTTGGAATCAAATCCCATAGCATTCTTGGGTCTCCAAGAAGATATCTGTCATTACTCAAGAGATTTTGGCCTGCCAATCCATACAAGAAAGACCAAATGGATGAAGAATCCCTAATGCTCAGAGTATGACATATATATGATGAACTTGTGTATCTGGGACACAAATCAGACACAAATTGGGCCTGGAGTTCCAAGAGGAAGCTGAATTGCCTTTGGGAAAAGGCAAATCTGCCTTAATGACCTTCAGTTACACCCAGAAACAAAGACCAACTATGCTGATGCAGCCATTCTATCAATGTTGCTCTCTGACAGGGGCATATGGTATATAGTAAGTCTTTGAAGAGTTGGGAATGAATGTTTCATGAAGGGCACTTGAGAAATGCATGGCAGATGTGAGCAGATTGCAAAGTACCTCCAGTGAGGCCCTTCGAAGAAGTAATTATACTGCAGCAAGATAAGAGGGGCTAATCATATAGCTGAGTGATGCTGGGTTTATAGTCAGAGTCTTCTGCTTTGAAATATCAGGAAAAAGTGAAAGAGGGTTTCAACATTTCCAATGGCCCCTTGATCAGACTCATCAAAAGATGGCCAAGAGTGTCACAGGGTAGGCAGCATTGTGCTTCCTGGAAAGAAATACCCATATCAGTGAGGTCACAGAGTCATTATTGTGCTGAGGTGTGCAATGATGTTTGCCTGTGGACAGTCTATCTCTCGTTCATGGAAGCCCCCTGAGGGCTCCTTTTGGCCCTTCTTTCCTCAGAACCTAGCATAGTGTCTGTCTGAGGAGTGCTTAAGAAATATTTGTTTAATTGAGTTTCTGGTTAAAAAGTTTTCATCTGGAAAATAGGAATCTGGGTTCCACTGTGCCTGGTCTTGTGCAGTCAGAAGACTGGCAGAGAAAAAATGTTTCTATTGTGAGTGGAGGTGTTATTGTTGACAATGGTTTCTAGAAATTAAAAGAATTTTTTTTCTCTGACTCCAGCTGGTGTTGATGTCATGTTTTAAGGATTCCAGAGTGCTTTAGAATAGATAACCATGTTTTTAATATCCTCATTTTATAGATGAAGAAACTGAGGCAGGCAGAGGCTAGCTGACTTAAGCAAGGTCATGGTGCTAGCTGATATCAAGGGGCAGATTTTGCTGACTGGAAATCAACCTTGCCATCTTCCTTGCACCCCACCCCCTGCCTTTCCTAGCACATGAGGCTGAAATCTGTTTAGCATCTAACCTTCGATATCCTTGTGGAGTTTCACAAGCTCATTACAAGGTCCTAAATGACTATCAGTGTTTGCTATGAGCTTCTTGTCATTTTCTGCAAATACTGCCTGGAGTTAATAGCCTAGGGTGTCAGTGAGAAGTCTTGGCATGCATGAGCACAGAGGGAGTGAGGGAGGCGGTGACAATGGATCTTTTCCTGCCTCTTCATCAACAATGTTAGAGACAGATCTGGGCCTGGGATGCAGAAAATATGTAAACACACACACAAAATAAGGAGAAGTACAGATGCAAGAAAAGTCTTTGAAATGCTTGAGACATGGCTAACATTTCATTTCTCAGATCTTGCGAATGATTCTCCTTGATGACTTTGAAGGGCTTCAGCACTGAGAGCTGTTTAGGGAAGGAGACAAAAAGGGAAGACTCTTTTCCTTCTGGTGTCTCACGTTCTGTCAGGTACAGATCAGAGCACAGAGAGGACAAGTCTTTAATGCTGAGGCTTTAAGGCCAAGGGGGGCTAGCCAGGAACATATCTCAGTGACTGGGAGAAACAGTCAAGCAAATCATCTTTTGATCTTGAAATAAAGGCTAATAAAGACACTGTTGGAGTCGAAAGGACTTGCTGTAAAATGATCAGTGTAATATTGTAAAGGTGGACAGTGAGAAGAAATGGAAGGATTCCCATTCTATCTAGAGTGACTCCATCTCTCTGTCTCCCCTCTCCTCCTCCCCCCTTCTTTTCTGCGAAACTCCTCTTCATCTGCGTCTTTTAATTGCATGTGACCTTTGAAGAGATTTCTTTTCCTTTCACCAGCAGTAATTTGCATTAATTGCTAAAATTGCTCTACTTTCTCTCTGAGAAATATTTTTCTTTTGTTAAACAAGTGTTTGCTTTTTGTGAATGATGATTTTTCTTTTACATTTTCATTATTTAAATGTCCAGATTTTCTCTCCCTTCCTCTCTCTTTCCCTACCTGTCTATCTATCTCTCATTTGATTCAAACATTTCATTCCCTAATATTTGTGCAGTATGACAGGTTTAAATATGTTACTTTCAGGAAAAAATTGTGCATTATATTGTACCCCAGTGCTTGTTATGGTGTCAAGCACATAGTAAGTGCTTTAAAAATGCTAATTGATTGACTTTCTCCCTTGAGTCTATCTAGGATCATGCAGTAAGATCTAAAATACCTTTTCAGCATCTTGTCAGTTTTTCTCCTTGACCTTGTTCTCAGCATCCCTTTTCCTTCTGCTCTGTCCAGCTCCCAGCAGAGCTCAGCGCAGTAAGAAAGCTGAAGAGAAACTTGGTCCATGAGGGATTTAACAGGAGACTCTCAAGAGGCACACCCTTGCATAGACCCTCAGGAAGGGACTCTCATCAGGTACTTACAGCAGGTGTTTTCATTTCTTTCTCAGGCTTTCTTCACTTACCACAAAGACTATCTGTCTTGTGAGTATCTGCTGAATATTGCCATGAGTCTGAGGAGCTATGCACCATTTTAAAGTAGCAGCCACCTCTCTCCTAAGGATTTGCAGTGATAAGCTCTTGATTTTTCCAGGCAGTGAGTCTGTCCTTGGATCAGGGGCACAGGAAGTGTATGTTTCCACAGAGAATTCACGAACGGTGTGAATCCAGCAGTGACCATGGAGAGTCTGAGTGACTACCACTTTGAGCTTATGAAAGGAGAATCAGGCATTATCTTTCCCAGTTAAATTCAATGAATTTGTTCAGATGAAACCATATAGAAAGGCCAAATCTTTGAATATGATAGTGAAATAGCCTAGACAAATAGGTTGGCTTTTTACCTAATTTTTTTTCATTTTTTCATTTAAATATTTAATTAATTTATTTTGTTTTCTTTTTCCTCAGATTTATTAATTTATTTGTTTTCAGTTTTCAACAATCCCTTCCATAAGTCTCAAATTTTCTTCCCTCCCTCCCCCTTCTTTCCCAAAGATGGCATTCAGTCTTATATGGACTCTACACATATGTTCCTATTAAACACATGTTCACATTAGTCATGTTGTATAGGAGAATTGAAATGAACACCTAATGATTTTAATGGTGTATTCTACCTTTCATATCTGTTTTGATTTAAAATCAGGTGAGAGAATCTATAGGAATTCTTTTTTTTAAAGGGAGAAAAAGAAGAAAATCTAATTCCATCATCATGTAATTCTTCTCCAAAGCTTGCTCCCTAAGTCAAGGTCTGTACAATTTTCTCCAGTGCAAATATCTGGAGTGGATGCTGCCTATTAATTAAATACTGACTGATTAACAAGCATATTATTTAACACCAATCCTAGTAATAGTCATTCTGAGTATCAGCTGATAATAATTTTAAAAGTGCCTATGATCGCTAAGGCCTTGGGCATATAAGACTAAAGATTAATGCAACGACTGCCCTCTAGGAATTTTTAGCTGACTGAGACAGGGATTAGACATGGGGGTGGGGAAGCATAGATAATTAGCTATAATTAGAAAGGTGTCTTCTTTGACCCAGCCTCTTCCTGACCCAACTTATTAAATTTGTTGTCAAGTGCTTTTTGTTTCCATTTCAGTTATTCAGTCAACAAATGTAGTAAAATTAAAAACAAAACAAATATATACATATATGTGTATACACACACAAACAAACACATACACAGTTCCTGCTAGCAAGGAAGTCATAGATTAAAGGGCCGGAAAACACACACATAACTATTTACATGCAATACTCGTTGTCCATTTTTCAGTTGTATTTCACTCTTTGTGACCCTATTTGGGGTTTGCTTGGCAAATATGTTAGAGTGGCTTGTCATTTCCTTCTCCAATTCCTTTCACAGATGAGGAAAATGAGGCAAATAGGGGTTAAGTAACTTGCCCGGGGTCACATGGTTAGTAAGTCCTAGGTCATATTTGAGCTTAGGTCCTCCTGATTCCACACCCAGTGCTTTCTATCCACTAATGTTCCTTATGCTTACCAATTCCCTTTCCCCCAATTCCTGTTCTTTAAGGAAATAATTCCATTGACTTTGGACAGCATTCTCATGCATCATCTGGGATTTGAGTTCAGCCTTCCGGGAAGCCAGGAAAGCTGGGAAACAGAGGGGAGAAAGGAGAGTGTTGCAGGCATGGGTTATAGTTGGTGCAAAGGCACATCTTGTGGACATAATATGATGCAGGATGAGTATCTGGATGCCTTTATACCATGCCCACTGCAGCCTTCCCAGCCTTCTCCTACTGCATGGGAGACTTCAGGAGCTTCTTCACCGATCTTCCCCACTCTCCCCTCCCCACTGCTAACCATCTCACAGGCTCCTAACACCTTCAGCCCATCTTCCACGTAGCTATCAGACGGGTCTTCCCAGTATATTGGTCAGATCACTCCTCTGTTCAGATATCTTTCCTGATTCGCACTTACTAGGGAAAAAAGTTTCATTTGTTTTATCCTAACATCTAATACTCTACACAATCTGGAAAACATCTAGTTTTTTTCAGCTTTGCCTCACTTTCTTTTCCTCATGTTCTCTGTGCTGCAAAGACAGTCCCCTATTCCTCCAATATTCATTCTAGAGTCCCCATTCTATGCTTTATGCATCTTCTCAGTTCCTGAAACATACCCTCTCCCCATCTTCACTCATAAATTTTAGCCACCTTCAATACGCAACTCAACTACTGCCCCTCCTTCCTGTCTTCCTTGATCCACCTCCCCCCCAAGTAGAGGCATTCCCATCTCATATGATCTCAAAGCACACTGTAATTTATTTTCTGTTCATAGTGATCTAGTTTATACATATATAGAGATATAAACTTGGAATTGTTTTGAGGGCTTAAGGAAAACTACGGGCAGAAATTTATCAATCAGACCAGAGGCCCCTTTTCCTTTCCAACTGGACTCAGAAAGTTTGACAACGTGCCTCAAAGGGCATGGTCTGTACAGTCTCCTGGAGGCCTTAATGGTGATTATTAACCTAAGTTATCAACCAAATATTATTTCACTTTCATTCATCAATAAAAGTATATCCAATATTGGCTGAAAAAATGAAGTGACCATATAACTCTGACTATTATGTGGTTAGAATGACTCTATGGATGCTCTGAACTTACTTAATGGTAAGATACAGAAATCCTGATGAGGGGGCTAAATAATTATTAAAATATATGCCTGTTAGACAAAAGTGTATCTACCTAGAGAATGAGATCTTGAAAATTTGGAAAGTGGAAAAATTAAACTTTAGAGTCAAATTTAAGAGTCAAATCTTCTCCCAGTATTGCGCCTTCCCGCCTCCCACCAGCCCATGGCCTCATACTGTCTCACCATCCAAGCCAGCTTGAGTTCAACAGCTCATTCACACCAAAGAATAAATGACATATAACAGCTCAAAGTGTTAGAACTCCCAGAGACTTCAAAGGTAGCCCTCATAAGAGCCTCAAGGCAAGGAGATTAAGTTTAGGAGACCACAATTTCAAACATCAGTCAGCAAATAGTTGAGAGAACAATATGGGAGTTGGTGAGTAGGAGTGCATTTCTGATTTCAAGTAAACCACGCTTATTAAACAGTTCCTCTTCCTGATTTTGAGTAAGCAAGTTGACCTCATTCCATGGCCTAAGGAGTTAGCTCATTTAAAGCTAATGAATAGCTTCTATAATTATCATTTAATATTTCTTCCAAGAGCAGAGATCATAGGACAAAGTCCAACTCATATACAGGAAGTTCATTATCATTGGACTGACTAATAAGTGCTCTTTTTAGCTTGAAGTAGAATGAGCGTGTCCATCACTTTTCATTTATTTATAATTTACATGCAAAAATATCTCTTTCTGTCTCTCATGCTATACACTTATGTAAATATCTCGTGTGCATATACATATATATACATACACAAAATCAGATGGATAGCTATCTAACTAGCAGTGACACAACATACATGGGCATTTATCACATATATAATATATATATATATACATGTATGTATATTTATATACATAATAATACTCTACCACTGTATCGTGCTGGACTGAATTTTATTTCCAGATGATTTAGTGTTGCTAATTGCCCTCCTACACACTTCTGAGAAACTGCAAAGAAGAAAGTGGCCTTTGTAAAACAAATCAATCACACTTCACCCAGCTGTAGTGAAAAGTGTTGATTTAGTTCCTGGCTATTTCAGATTCTCTCTCTCTTTTTCCTGTTTCTCCCCACCCCATCTTTCATCTTTCTCCCATATATATGCAGTATTCTATTCTAAGGTAGTAATATTTAGGTCTGTTCCAAAGAGTTTCATCTTTGAAATTCCTTTTCTTTTCCTTCTCTCAGGCAGCATGCCAGAGTGGAAAGTATTCTCAATTATAAAATGGAAACAACAGCATATCTAGTATTAATCTCAAAGGCTGATTGTGAGAAAGAAATGAGACTATACACATGCACATTCGCATACACATGCACACCACTCACACATACACACATATGTGTATATAATGTCCTTAAAATTTTTTCAGTTTCCACAGAAACAGAAGTTATTCTTAACATTTTAATGACCCATGTGACTTACGTCTTGTTGGTCTCCAATCTGGTCCCACGCTGCCTCCACTAGAGGAAATGATGTTGACAGTCTCGATCATATTTGGAGGATTTCAACCATAATGGTGAAGCATGGAGAAGACCTTGGTATGTGCAGATCACTTGGAGGATCTGGCAATGTATGGGCTGGAGAAGGGAAGGCTTAGGGAAGGAGTGGACACAAGATGATATTTTCCCAATTATTTAGATCTGACTTTATTTGTGTGAAAAATGTTTTACAGTTATGTTCGTATAGTCCCTGGGTTTGTTTTGGCAGGTGGACTAACTCAGGCATTTTAACTGGCCACTAGGAGGTGCTATGGTGCACAGAGTGCCAGGCTTGGCATCAGGGAGACTTATCTGTCTTTGACTTCAGACACTTACTAGCTGTGTGACCCTGGACAAATCACTTAACACTGTTTGCCTCTGTTTTCTCATCTGTAAAATGAGCTGGAGAATGAAATGGCAAACCACTCCAGGATCTTTACCAAGAAAACCTCCAAGGGGGTCACAAAGAGTTAGACACATCTGGAAATGACTGAACAACCTTTTTTTTTTTTCCCCCAATGGTGATATAGTGGGGCCCCACAGAAGAGGCAGAGTCTGGTCCACTTACACATTTTCAGAAACTTTTCTTCCTCCATGTTAAAGCAGAAAGTAAGTCTGTTTATGCGGAGTTTCTAGTAGCTGCCTGCCCCCATCCCACTCCAACCTTAATTTCTGTGAAAAATGAATGACCATAACCTGTGGAAACTAGTTTCTCCTCTGGAACTTCCTTCCAGTACCAAGTCTGCTCAGCTCTCAGAGAGGTCCTGACATTCACTTTCTTTGAACTTCAAAGCCCTCTTTTACAGTTCCTGAAGGACACAGAGCATGACCTCCTAGGGACAATGACGGATTAGATCAGAGCTTTGAGTTCCTTTTGCTCTTTATGTGATAAGAGATCTTGGCTAAGTAATTTCTATTTCACAGCACTTTTGTGCCCTAACGGATGGATTCCACATTCAGATTTATTCATGGGCCCAACAATATTCAGTCACAGTATTGTTTCTAAAGTGAGAAGAACAAAGTCCTGGAGAAGTTGGGAGGAAAGGCAAAAGGATGCTCTTCAAGGGTTAGCCTTAGCGAAGAATAAAGATGCCTCTTTTTCAGCCATCAGAGGGGAGTGGGAGAGAAAAGACAGTGATGATCCATCACTCAGCCCTCCGCGCAGCAGAATGAGAATGCTGTGAAGGGCTGAGGCTGGTCTGTTTCATTCTTTGTCTTGCTTGGTGCTTGGCACAAAGCTATTGCTTAGTATATGCTTGTGAATTGACTGCTGAAACTTTCTGAGTACCATTTCTATGGTGCCTTATTGTTTTCCAACTGCTTAACCCATATCATTTCCTTTGAGATGACTGACAGCCTCGAGAGTTATCGTAACTATGAGAACACCAAGGCCAAGACAGTTTAAGTGACTTGGCCAATGCCACAGAATGCATTTCTGAGGACTTTCACACAGAGGTTTTTCTGATTCAGAGTCCAAAGCTCTAATCACTGTTCCGGCAGGTTGCCTCAAATAATGGAATGTGGCCCTGGAATTTGTGCTAGCAGTAAAAGTTTTTGATGTACTAAGATGAATCAGTATTTGGATGGCCTGCTCCCTAGATTGCATAATATTCAGAAAAAGGGAAGGAACCATCTAAAAAAGTGAAAAAAATTACAGGAAGGAAAAGCTTGAGTCTACTTATTTATTTTTCATTTTGAACTCATTAAATGACTTGTTTTCTCTGCTAGCCTTTATGGAGCTGCCCATTGCTTAGGGTCCCAAAATAACTACTTGTAAAACCACCATCTTGTTATCCATGAGAGCCATTGGTTCCACTCAGAAGTCAGCAGAAGACCAAGGCAGGAACTTTTGAGGGGAACTGAGTTAGCCAGCCTTAGATCACAATGAATAACTAGAAAGCAGACATAAACTTCTGGATGCTTCACCTCTTAATAACTCAGTAATGCTGTTCTGTGCAGCTGCCAGGAACTCCTTCTGACCAGAAACCACAATTGAAATTCATTGGATTTGGTGAATGGATGAGGTGTGGAAGCATCCTTAGGGAGACAAGCAGAAGAGAATGAAAAATTTTGGATAATTCTGTCTGAGCAGTGTGTGTGTGTGTGTGTGTGTGTGTGTGTGTGTGTGTGTGAGTGTGTGTGTATGTGTGTATGTGTGTCTTTGATGGATATTGATGCAAACATGAAGGAAAATGTGTATGGGAAACAAATAAGAATGTAACATGTAAATATTGAAATGGATTCAGGATTTCTGGACCGTCATAACAATAGCTCACCATTTGTAAAGCTCTTTAGGCTTTATATGATTCCATTGGACTCTCAGATCGCCTGCAAAGTGAGTGTTATTTTTTCTTTTTCTTTAAATATGAAATAAATATATATTTATAATATATAATAATATATTATATATTTATAATATATAATAATATATTATATATTTATAATATATAATAATATATTATATATTTATAATATATAATAATATATTATATATTTAAATAAGGTGGTATAGGGACCCCACTGCACCTCACCCCAGGCTTCCTGGCACATTGTCTGCTACCAATGACCTTAGGAACTTTCCTGGGAGATGTAAGATTAGACTACATGGCCAGGGCCATCTAGCCATTCTGTGTCAGAGGTGAGACTTGAATCCAGATCTTCTTGTCTCCAAGGCCAACACTCATAAGCCAAACAATATTAAAGATAGCAGCTTGCCAGAAGTTTGGGAAAGAAAGGAGGCAAGATTACAAGTCCTTAGTCAGTGTTTAGAAATAGGTCTCCCTCTGTGCCTGGGCCAGTCTGTTTTGTTTATTTGCACTGAAAGGATTCTTCTAAAGAGCTCCAGGAAGCACCCAGTGGGTCTGTCAGTCACCAAGAACATCTTAAGTGCTTTTGTACGTGCAAGCACTGTGCTAAGTGATAGACATACAAAAACACACACCCAGAAAGACTGTGCCTCCCTCTGGGAGCTGAGTGGTTCAGTGGGTAGAGCCTGGGGCTTGGAGTTGGGAAGACTGACTTTCTAATCTATTCTCAGGGACTTACTTTCTGTGTGACCTTGGGCAAGTCACTTAACCTCTGTGTGCCTCACTTTTCTCATCTGTAAAGTAGGGATAATAACAGCCCTACATCCCAGGATTGTCACAAGGATCAAATGAAAGTAGAATAGTTAGCCCCGTGCCTGGCACAGAGTAAGCAGTAAATAAATGGGAGATTATCTAATTATTATATTGTAACAGAGAAAGACAACACAGGGCAGGGAGCCACAAAGCAGCCTGCTGACAGCTGGAGAGATGCCTGGCCTGGGCCCTTACTTAGGGGGAGGCTCTGGCCCTGACCCAGTCCTTCACCCAGAGGGCACGACAGAGAGTTCCAGAGCAGTGAGTCCCTCAGCCCACCACAATGCCCGGAATAGGTGTGAGACAATACTAAGATGCTCTCGATCTCACTTTAGCCACAGAAACTCTCAAAAACCCCCTTGCCCCGACTTAACATTGTCGTAAGTTCTTTGTTATTTGACGACATACAATTGAGGGGGAATGAATTAAAACAAAGAAAATACAAAATCCTAGTCAAATACCTGTTTACAAGGGTGTGTCCTTCCTATGGTTTGAGTTATCACTCTTCTCAGGAGGAGCAAAGAGGGCCCTGGGGCCCAGGGATGCCCTTTTAGTCTCTGTGATGGGAGGCAGACATTGGATACTACGGAGCCTGGAGTCAGACTCAAGCCTTCCTCCCCATTCTTTCCTCTGTGACGTTCTTCCTCATAGTCAGTAATCAGCTGCCAGATGGCGAGGGCTTGGTCAGCGGCAAACATTGGTGTTTTCCCTTTGACTGAAAGGAATCATCAATCTCTCTCTCTCTCTCTCTCTCTCTCTCTCTCTCTCTATATATATATATATATATATATATGTATATATATATATACATACACACACATATATATGTATATATATGAATTATATAATTATACTATACACCCAAAGATATCTTATTGAAACCAACTTTATTTTTTTACATTAGGTTGCATTGTTTTCAATCAATAATACTAAATTTCCTCTTCCTCCTAAATAAATTTTAGAACCTGGTGGTAATAATATGAGTCAATGTAAACCTCTAATGGTCCCTCTGTTTCTCTTTTCTCTTCCACCCATGGCTCCCCTTCCCAGCCTCTTTCCACCCTGGCTAATATATGATAGTAGGTAAAATGGCAAAGACAACATTGTATTAAAAGGCAAATCAAAGCTCACTGAATTATGCTAGGGAAGTCCCTGAATGTGTTTCTACATCTATGTTCATCAAAATGCTTCCATATGTAAGAAGCCCAGGCTGAATATTTATCAGCAAAATTATAGAATGGATTCTTTATAAGTCTTGGCTGGACTAGATGACCATTTTCTACCTTCTGATTCGGTGATTTCTTTTGTTTGGATAAATCTATAGAAAATCGTCAACCACAATGTAAAATGTTGAGCCTTCTCTCCAGCCCTAGTAAGCCAAGTGCCTTCAGGCAAATTATATGTCTTCATGGACCTTCATTTAATCTGTAAATAGAAGTAGTCGTGATTGGAAAGAGCTGATATAAGGGAGCGATTTTGCTACCTGGAAAGCTCTAGAGAAATATGAGCTGTGACTCTTCTGCTTGAGGCTGGAGATGGTCACATGAATCATCATGAATTACATGGAGAGCCATCGAGAACAAACCTTTTTAGCCATTGCCATGAGGCATCAATGGATCAACATGCATTTGTTAGAGCTTATATGCACTCAGCCTCCTTTGGGAGGCATTTTCCTACTCTGTCTACCTACTAGTGACACTGCTCTGAAATTACTTCACAGGTACACTTTATATATCCTGTATCCAGAGACCTGCAGTATACTCTCCATCCTTCTTGTTAACAGATTTTCAAGCTAAATTCAAAGAGGGGTTACTACTAGGTATAGGTGTTGGGGGAAAAATCTCCTGTGGAAGCCAAATCTTGATGAAATCTTGGCATTCTTAAGGGAGAACATTCCAGGCTCGGGAGATAGCTGGTGCAAAGGCTTGGAGATGGGAGATCAAGCATCACATATAAGTGACAACAAGAAGCTGTTTTTTGTAATGGATGACAGGAATGTGAAATGTGACTGAAAATATAGGAAGGGAAGGACTTTCTAAGACAGGAAAATTAAAATTTGTTCCTAGAGGTAAGAAGGAGCCAGCAGAAGTTAAAGCATGCAGTGGTGCCATGGTCAGCCCTACGATTTGGGAAGATCCTTTTGGTAGTTTCTCAGAGGATGATTGGGAGAGGGTAGAGCCTCAACACAGGAAGACCAAGTAGAAGACTGAGCCTATAGACCAAGTATGTGGGGAATAGTGGCCTGCAGCAGCATGGAGGCCTTGGGGCAGAAAGAAAGAGATATATCCAAGAGATATTATGGAGGAAAAAACTGGAAGTCATGGGAGCTGATTGGATATGTGGACTGAATGAGGATGAGTTAACTGGTGATGGGGAAAAGCTTCCTGTCTATACAACCGAGGACTTGCAGACACTTTGATGAAGTCCTTTGCTGGGTACGTTGGATCACTCTGTTGTGTTATGATGCTGCAGTCTATGCCCATGTGCACTGATTTATAGCCCTTCTCCCCAATTCCATTTTTCCACCTTGGCCCGGGTTGCAGAAACTCTATGCACATTCCTCTAGTCACAGAGGTGCACAGAGGGGCCCTTCAGACTGGCCATTTCTGCCTGTCAAATATGAGAACAATGGATGGAAATTCAGTGGTTCTTTGGGTTTCTCTTCACTGTGAAAGGTGATCCTGAATGGATGTGTCTCATTCATTACACTTGCTTTGGCTTCCTGAGTGTCTGGGAAGCAATTGTAATGAACCTGTGGCTGTTTGGAATGGGATGTTGCTGATAATAAATGGAACTAGAGAGTTGGAAGTTTGCTCTCTTTCTTTCCAAACCCTATTGCTCTGCTGTGAGATTCATGACAGACATTCTCCCCCCTCCAGAATGCAGAGTAAAAGGCAGCTCTTCACCAGGATCTGCTTCCCTGAGATCCATACAGATAAATACCTTCTGTTCTCCCCACCAGTCTCCTTGCTCCCCTCTTCCTCTCCCTCCACCCTCTCTCTCTTTCTATGTATGTATGTATACACACGTATATATATATATGTATATCACGAACATACATACATATATACTCCCTAACCTGTTAAGAAGACAGGTTCTTGCTAAATTCAAAGCATATGAAATTCAACTGAAAAGCTGAATTTTCTTTGTTATAATCGCAGACTGAGCCAGGTATCTGATAGGAGTACTCTCTGAAGGATGGGAAGGAAGAAACTTCAATACCAGGGCATTACTGGTTGGGCACCCAGGTGATAGAAGAGAGAGATTTACGGGTTCTTAATGATCTGGTTACCAGAGAAAAGTTATGGAGCATGCACCCTGGGAAGCAATATCATATGAAGTTCAATGCTGGCTACTGGAATGCTCTTATGCCATGGGGTGGGAGCTTTCATGTTAGAACTTCTCTCCAGAAGCAAGGCTCATCCACTTGCCTTTTCTTGGAAGGTTTAGATCATTAGATCTGGAGGGAGGGAACTTCACAGAGCCTATCATTCATCCTTTCATCTTTCAGGTGAAGACAGTATGACAGAGAGGAGAGGGCAGCTTCCCAAGGTCAGCTAGTTAGAGTCACACTAGTTCTACTGGCTCAGGCCCAGGTCATTTTCTTCTCTGCCAGGCTACTTCATGGCCCCCTGCATAAGAAATGAGGAGCTTGTCAAGTCCCAACATTTTTAGTAAAGCCAGTGAGTGTCAACCTCTGGATGTTACATCTAGCCACACACCTGACTGGTACTTTGGTGAGGAGAACCAGTCAACAAGCATTTATCAGGCTCTAACTATGTGCCAAGTGCTGTGCTAAACAATGGGTGCTTTCACAAAGCTGTCTAACACTGCTCCCCAGAATTTCCAATCATTTGCCTCATAAAATCAGATAAATTCCTCAGTTCCTAAGTGAGCTCAGCTACTCAGGTTATGTGTTAACAGTCACAAGCTAGGCTGAATCTGCAAGTCTTAAAGAAAAGGGTTTCATCCTTTTTCGGAGGTGACACTAACTGCCCATGCTTCTCTATTTGCTCCTACCAAGTCAGGGAAACATTATATGAACTAGTGGGCAGAAGGGGCATCTGTGGTTGTGCTTGTCAGGATCTTGGTTGGATCCTTTCCCCTCTATTTCCTGAGCTGTGAAATGGGCATAATAGCTCCTACTTGCTCCCACTTTCAATGGTGACTGATCATTAGTGAGACATTGCCTATAAAGATATTGAGATTCTTCAGAGATTGGAAAAGAAAAAAGATAAGATGAGGTGTCATTGCTTTATTTTTAAGAAAGACAAGCTGCTCCAGGGAGGTTATTCCATAAGGGAACAATCGCAACCTCACCCCTGTATTTCATGATTGCTCCCTCCCCCAAATTCAAATATTCTCTCTTTTCCTGTTTCTTCTCAGAAGCATAGACTCAAAGGTAAAGAGTTTGAAGGAACTTCAGAGGCCATTGATGCCACCACCCTCATTTTAGAGTTGAGAAAACCAAGGCCCAAGGAGGTGAAGTTACTTGGTAGTTTTCAGATTTTGGGCCCAGGTCCCGACTCTGGAGCCAGTGGTCTTTTGGACCTTTCCTAAGTCCTCACCCACATCAGAAGATCCCTAAAGAAACCTTACTTTCTCTTTGAGTCTTAATTGATCCCACTTTCATTTTTTCCCTGGTCTATTCATTTAGCATTTATGCTGCATTTCCTTGTATGGATAGCAATGTTCTGTATGTGCATATGGTTTCAATTTTCAGCTAAACTTGAAGCTTGAGAACACACCTAAGATAGTAATTGGCAAAATTCTTGGAGCTGGGATG
This sequence comes from Bettongia penicillata ogilbyi, assembly GCA_023548195.1. Classification (NCBI taxonomy): domain Eukaryota; kingdom Metazoa; phylum Chordata; class Mammalia; order Diprotodontia; family Potoroidae; genus Bettongia; species Bettongia penicillata. Next base: position 5,085,976 of record JAJHZJ010000010.1, read on the forward strand.
TGCGCCAGAAAGTTTCACTCTTGGATATTTTCACTTGCAATACAGTTTCTATGATTTTTTTGGGAGGAGGGGGCTAGAAATGGAAAACATTGCAGGGAGGGGAGCTCTGAATCACTGACCTTTATTATCAGTGATATATAAATGCAATGAATTTCATCTTTATTGACATTTCCCTATGTGTCAGATAGCGATTTCTTAATACCTTTTGGTGTTACATCTATGTGACCTAGTCATCTAGTTCCTTCTCAGTAAAAGATAGGAACTGGACAAAAGAATCTTGACCATTCTTTCCAGCTTTGAATCTTTTGAACTCCTATGAAATTGGATCTTTCATCTTCCCTACCTCTCTTCCTCCCTCCACCTGGAAGTACGCTGAGTCACTCTCATGGTTAGGAGGCATGGAAAACATGGGCTTGGGAGCTATTCACCTGGAATTCAAACCCTACCTCTCTCACTAATTTCATGAGTGACTCCAGCTCTAAAATAAGAGAATTTGACTCAATGGCCCCCATATTCCTTCCAGCTCAAAACTGTGATCCTATAAATATCCATTTATAATGTGTAGCTATATCTATCCCCCTAAATATCCAATAGCAGATGAGTCAAGGCAACAAACATTTATTGAACACTCACTTAATGTCAGCCATGGGGTTGAGCAAGGTCACTGAGGCATAAAAACTTTGACAGGAGAAATGGGGTGCAATTAAAGGGTCAAGACCAAACATTTCTCTCCCTTGGGTGGCCTTCACTATTGTTCTCCAGGTGAAGTAAGAGAGCTCTTCATGTCATTATTAGCAGTGAGGTAATTTTATGTTAAGCATATGGCTCCTGTGTGTGTGTGTGTGTGTGTGTGTGTGTGTGTGTGTTGCCAGATTGGAAGGCATTTTCAGGCTCAGAACACCAGTCAGATACAAGGAATCCAGGGCAAAGAATTAAACTTTAAACCACCCAAGTGCAATAAGCTAAAAACAATGGAATATTTTTATTGTTCAAGACCTCTGGCCAGCAACATGGTCTTGATCTAAGAGTATTAGTATGACTGTGAGGGCTGTAGGCATCACCCTACAGCAATCCCAATCCCATTCCTTCACAACACCATGTGGAGGCAGCATGGTAGAGCAGACCTGCCGTTGGAGACAGGAAGAACTCGATTCAGATCTTCCCTGACAGATTTCTGAGCTGTAAGGAGTTAGGTAAGCCTCAGGTTCCAATCCTGAAATAAATGGCATCGAATTCAGTGATGGCTAATGTCTCTTTCACCTCTAAGTTTGGGATTCTATGACTTCTTACCATGAAGTAAGAGGACATGCTGGGAAGTTTTGTATTTTCCTTTTAAGTTTCATCTCCTTCATGACTAGACTCAAGTCAGGAAACTCATTTCTAATCATTGGAGATTAATTCTGGCCTTTCACTGTTCTGCCCTTTCCATCTGTTCAAGTCTTTGCTTTACTGTGTGATCAAAGCTGACTCATTGTTTTTAAAGTATTGAGAACTATGAACAAACAGGAAAATTCCTGAAAGATAATTTATCTGATTTTGGATAATCAAGATTAAATAACTCTCTATAATTTTTAAAATACAAATTTTTTCTGTCATTGGGATCCACAAATAGACCAAGGAGCATTTTTCAAACTTCACATTTTATAGCCTCCTTACATCTCTCTCTCTCTTCTATAGTTTTTGTTCAGTCATTTCGGTTGTGTTTGATGTTCTGTGAAACCATTTAAGATTTTCTTGGCAAAGATACAGGAGTGATTTGTCATTTCCTTTTCCAGGTCATTTTATAAATGAGGAAACTGAGGCATATGGGGTTAAGTGACTTGCCCAGGGTCACACGACTAGTAAATGTATGAGGCCAGATCCGAACACAGGAAGATGAATCTTTCTGACTCCAAGTGAGTCTCTCTAACTGTTGTGGTCCTTTATATCTCTTCTTCATTGCTACATGAAGATAAGCAAGAACATATGTGATCAGCTTCATTAACTAGCCTTTATGAAAAAAGGGAGTGCATAGAATTAGACGTCACAGATTTGACTGCCAAAATAGCTGTAATTCTCTACTCATTCTGAGGCTACCATATTATCTCAGGAAACAGAGCCATCATGTTTTCTCTGGGCTTTGCAATGATCTATAGCTACCTCTAATTGGCCAATTATGAAAACATTTTAAAAATACTGTGTATTCTATTAGAATAATATATAACATACAAAGCTTTAGAGTGATCGCAATACACATATAAATTAGGTATGGAGCTATAATCTCATAAACAACATGTGTTTTAACTCAGCCTGATCATATCTCATGGAGCCAGCACTAGGAGTGATGTCAGTGATTGAGTTTAAAGTAGTTGAGTTTATGTTGAAAATTATAATTGTACTTGTAGTTATCTGTAAGGATTGATGGGATTCCAATAAGTAGGACTTATGTAGATTATGGAGACAGAACGATTTCAAAACAGTTGATATCTCATGATGACCTGGCTTGGGATGATCATAAAGAATGAAGAGAGCTACTTTCAAGATACCCTAAAACTTGGATTTGAATCCTGGGAAACAAGGAGATGGATAATCAAGTAGCAAGGAGTTGGATGCAGAGATCATTTTAAAGATTATCTTCAGATCTGATGATCTGAATCTATCAATTAATTCTGTTTAGTTATCATATAACTTGTGATTGTAAAGGGAATTAGTTCTTCCTATATTTGTGAGACTGATTTTATCTTTTACAATTGTGCCCACATGTACTGATGAAAAAATTATTCTACTTCCAAGTGGTCTCCTTGTATAAACATAGACACATTTCTAGGATGCTTTCATTCACCAAAACACTGTTTTTTAGAATTCTTCTTTTGAAATGTCTTTTGGAGCCCAATGAGAGTGCTGCCCAAGAAAATCAATTCCATGACCCTAGAGGCACACACGACATCTGCTCCAAAATGGCATCCCCCAATTTGAGAGCAGATTTGATTTTAGGATCATAGGTTTAGAATTGGACAAGGTCTCTCCCTCCCATCACCAGCACCTCTAACAAAGGATGATAATTTAGACTCAGTTCATTGTAGGGATATTCACAAGTACTGACTCAGGGTCTAAAGTTTCAGAGGAAATGTTCCCCAAGCTCTGGAGCAATGATAGCATTGATGGAGTTAATACACAGCATTGCTCAGGGACAGCATCTATTGCTCTACAGTGAAATTTAAAAAAAATTTCCTCACAATGCTTAAAGTCAGGCTTCTGTATTCATGGTCTTCATGGAAAGTTCAGTCTCCATCTCATAAAGGGATATACAGCCTAGCTCTATCATATGGGAAGAATATTCAGATCAAAAATGAAACAAATAATCAGCAAGTATGTATCATGGACCTATGTTATCTGTAGGCCAGGTACTGCATTGAATCGTGGTGAAGGGAAGAACAGACCAGGTTTTGTCTTTAGAGAGCCTGTGTTCTATCAAAGGGATGGAAACATACAAAAATAACCATGCAGAAAAGACATTCAGAAGTGTTGGCTTGTTTGTTTGGGGGACGGTGGCACTAGTCTACTGCGCCATTAGTGAAGGTCTTGATAGAAGGAAGCATTGGAGCTGAGCTTTAATTGAAGCCAGGGATTGTGAAAGTCAGGGGAGGAGGGGGTGCCAGGAGGCCCAGGCAGTGGCTGGTGCTAAAGGACTTGAAAGGCCTCCCAGTTCATCCACAGACTCTTAGCAAGGGCTTCATATATGCCAGGGCACAAAGCCAAGAGTGAAGTAGTCCCTTCTCTCATGAAGCTTACATTGTGTTGGGAGATAGAATATCTAAATACATAAACACATATGCATGTATAACCCTTATATGCTTATGCACATATGGGTATACACATATAAGTATACACATATAACTGCACATATATGTCTACACATGTTCATCATGCATATACACATGATCCATAACATAATACATATTATATTGGTCTTCAGTCATTTTTCAGATATGACCCTATTTATGATTTTCTTGGAAGATCCTGGAATGATCCTGATTTTACAGATGAGAAAACTGAGGTAAATGGGGTTAAGTGACTTGTCCAGGGTCACGTAACTAGCAAGTATTTGATGCTAGTAATTGACTCAGGAAGATGAGTCTTCTTGACTCTAGGTCTATAATATAACACACACACACACTTGTGCATATGTACATGTATATATACATATATGTATGTGTATATATTATATGTATATATACATATAGACACATTATTCACATATCCATGTTATTCATATATACATATTGTTTGAATGCAAAAATGCACGCCTGCCAAAAGACTCTTTTATGGAGAACTCTCATGGGCCAGGTGATCACATGGTGGTCAGAAGAAGTGATACAAGGACACTCTCAAGGTCTCTCTCAAGAACTTTGGATTGGACTGTGCACCGTGGGAGACATAGGTACAGGACCACTCAGCATGGTGTGCCCACATCAGAAAGGGTGCTGTGCTCTATGAGCAAAGCAGAATTGAGACAGCACAAAATAAACTCAGGATGCGCGAATTTGGGATATCCACCCCAAATATTCAAATGGACTCTCTGTGCCCAGCCTGTGGTAGAGCATCCCGAGCTCGTATTGGTCTGATCACACACAGCCGGACACACTGACATTTCACTTTACAATGATGATGTCATTCTGGTCCTCTTTAAGAACCAAGGACAACAACCAAGCAGCCAACCATATGCCCTGTATTTCTCCTATCTGTGCAAATCAACTTTCAATATCATTATAAGCATGTATTAAAATTTTTATTTGAAATAATAATTTTGATCCTACTCTGTTAAAAATGTGCAAAAGTACTGCATCGTAGGACCTGGTGTGATGCTTCAGGGCTTCTAAGGTTGTGGTTCTTCTCATTCCCAACTCATTAAATGTACCTTATGCATGTGTATGTGTGTGTATGTATGTATGTGTGTCTGCATATGTGTGTATACAGATACACATATATACATATAGGTGGGAATGTGTCTATGCATCTAAATATGCTTCTCTGTATATATACATACACATAAACATATGTGTGCATACACACATACATGCACATATAAATACATATATACACATGTACATGTACACACATATACACATACATGTACATACACATACACATGTACACATACACATACACACACATACATATATGCATGTGTGTGTGTGTGTGTATATATATGTTTGTGTATCTGTACACATGCATTCACCTGGGAATTACCAGGAAATTTTTGGGGGTGAGATAGCACACTATTTAGAATGCATCCCTGGAGTAAGGAAGACTCTTCTTCCTGAATTCAAATATGGCCTCTGATGCTTGCTCTCTATGTGACCCTGAGCAAGTCATTAAACCGTGTTTGCCTCAGTTTCCTCATCTTTCAAAAGAAGTGGAAATGGTAGGCCACTCCAGTCCTTTTTTTTGCCAAGGAAATCCCAAATGAGGTCTCAAAAAGTCAAATAGAGCTGAAAATAACTGAATAAAAAAGATGGTAGCAGCTGGGGCAAACAAGAGAGCTTAATATAGAAGATGGTTCTTGACTTTAGTCTTTGGGAACAGGTGTTTTTACAGAATAGACACTTGGTATATTTTGAAGAAAAAAAATCCTCAGTTAGAGATGAATGAAAGTGGAGAGTATTTCCTCCAACATATCAGGAAACAGAGGCCCAGGAGAGACAACTGAATTCTTCAACTTGCACATCTAATAGGCAGCCAAGGGAGTGGACTGTTCATAAAGAGTGGAAGCAGAGATACTCTCCGTGGTTCTCCACGTGAGAAAGTTTTTCTCCCTAATGAAAAGTGAAAAAGATGCTGTTCTAACCCTCCATCCTTCACATATAAATACCAATCGTTTCCTAGTCCATTAGGCTTTGGATGAGCCAGTAGCCTCCACCCAACACTTCTGTGTCCCCTGACAAACATGTTGGTGAGATCCAACAACCAGATCAGAGACCTTCTGATGTCAGAGACTGGCCAGTCTGGTCAGACTGGTGAGAGATCTTGATGCTTGCATTTTTATACTTAGCAAATGAATGACTAGACAACGGGTGAGGAATCAGTATGAAAAACAGAACTGAGAAGGGAAACAACTACTAAAAATGATGGGCTAGCAGGAAGTCAGTGTAAATGTTAAACAAAATTTAGATTTACTATTACTCAGCAGCCTGGCTCAGCAGCACTGGCTTTGGATGATGGCGTAAAAGTAATGACTCAGAGTGCTGGGGACAGTTGGAGACCATTTTCCTAATCCTCCCAAATATTGTTTCTGTAAACTTTAAAAACACACGCAAATACTTTTTATTAAGGATTAAAATAAGCTGCACCAGAACCCAGCAAAACGGGGCAAGTTTCTGGAGACAGATGGAATTGCGCATTGATGCGAAGCTGGGATGAGAGGGATGTTTTCATTTCTAAGGCCACTTTTACCAAGGATGCTACTGAATTGATTTTCATGGAAATCCTTAGAAGCAGGTGGTCTTTATTATATCTATTTTAGAAATGTAGAAACTGAGGCTTACAGAGAAATCATTTATCAATGGCTTTATGACTATCAAGGGTTAGAGTTAGTCATTGAACTTGGTCCACGCTGGCTCCATTTTCCACTCTACCCTCCTGAGGCCATTTGGCTCCCCATCTTAGGGATTTATTACACTAACCAAATGAGATTCTGGTTTAGAACGGGCACAGGTCGCATCAGATTGGAGAAATTGCCTTCCCAACAATGACAATACATTTTCCAAGGATGTGAAGAAGAGAGGCCACCAAGGGAAAAGAAGATTAATTTTGTAGTGTCCTTGTCTTTTAAGACTTCTCTGTTTCAGACAAGGCAACTGATGGATGGCAAGTGAATCTCAAAGCCTGAGCTCCAGGTCCTTTACTAAAAGGCTAAAAAGGATATGGGGTAGAAATGATATGTACATGGTTGAATGGACGATTGGGATGCCTGGATACTGAATGAGCCTAGCTCCTTCGCTGAGAATCATAGTCGTTGTAACAACATTTTCAGTCACAGTGAGAAAAAGCAAATGCATACACACCCACAAACACACACACACATACGTATACATATAAGGTTAGGTCAATGACTGACACGTGGCAGTGGTAATGAAGACTCTTTAAAATGGAGAAAAACAACAGATAGTATTAATGTAATGCTTTAAGTTATGCCAAGCGCTATATCCTCACAACTTGGAGAGCTTTCTCAATTTTTCAGATAAGGAAACTGAGGCATAGAGAGATGGAGAAACCTGGCCAAGATAGCAAAGCAAATAAATGTCCGAGACTGAATTTGAACTCAGTTCTATTTTTCTGACTTTATGATTAATGATAAATCCAGTGTGCTACCTTTCTTGCTCTAGGAAGAAGGACTATTTCATGGAGGTGGCATTAATTATTTCTTCTTAATCTTCATGGAACTGAAGGATATTTTAAATTCCTGTTTCAGAAGTTAAGAGCTCAGATTGAACCTCATAATTCTCCTAATTCATCTTTCTGACTCTACACAAGATTGGAGCCTTCATTTTGTCAAACACAACGCAAAGCTTACAATGTGCAAGGCACTGCATCCGATATTGAGTTTGAGACCAGCCCTCACTGCTTGTCTTGGACTAAGGTCATCTTGGGCAAATAACTTTATCTCTCAGGGTCTATTCCCTCTTCTACAAAATGAAGCATTTAGATGACATGATCAGCAATATCTCTTCTATCCCAAAATTTGGGATACCATGTACCTAATGGCTGCCTGTACCTGGGGCTTAATACCCAGAACTCTACCTAAGAGATAATACTACTATTACTACTACGACCACCACGACCACTGCCTCTTGTCCTTCTTCTTCTCCTCTTTCTCCTCCTTTACCTCCTCCTTTTACTACTATCATCACTACCACTATCATTACCACTACTACAATTATTACATGATGCAATACATGAATTATAGCATGTCTCTATATACGCATGTATCATACATTTGTTGTTCAGCCATTTTAGTAATGTTCGACTCCTCATGACCCTATTTGGCATTTTCTTAGAAAAGATACTAGAGTGGTTTGTCATGTCCTTCAGCTCATTTTTACAGATGAGTAAACTGAGGCAAGCAAGGTTAAGTGACTTGTCCACTACTTGTAAGTGTCTGAGTCTGATTTGAACTCAGGTTTTCCTGACTTCAGATCTGGCACTCTGTCCACTGCACCACCTAGTTACCTTTGTATTATACATACATGCATATATGTATATGCATGTGAAAATAAGTTGTGGGGGTGAGAAGGATGGAGGAAGAAGCCCAGTTTCTGTTCTGTGTGTTAGATCCTTAAGCTTGCTAAGAGAGGCAGAAATGGTCACCAGGTGGTTTATTGAATCAGCCAATTCATCAGCAAACATTCATTAATCTTCTGTTATATGTCAACCAACCAACGTTCATTCGGAGCCTGGTGTGAATCAGGCATTACACTAAGCACAGGGAAATAAAAAGTCTAAAGCCTACCATCTAAATAATGAGGAACAGCATAATGAGAAGAGAATTAACAGAGAGAAGGCTCTAGAATGAAGAGGGAAAGGCATCCAGTAGAAGGAAGCCAGGGAGGTCAGCAGTCGGAGGGTGGGAGGCTTGGGACCAGAGAGACCAGAGAGAATGCTGGGAGCTGAGTGGTGTGGGGCCATTTTGTGGAGGAGCTGGGAGCCCAGGATCACCCAAACAAAAAGGAGCAAGGCGGAGGAAGCTTGCAGAGGTTGATGGGGTCAGGTCAAGAAGTTCTCAAAAGGTCGAAGAATTCATTTTGTATTTGCTCTCAGGATTGCCTGCGAGACCCCAGAAGGTTTCAGTCTATTCAGTCTATCTCTTCCCAGGTGCAAAATCTGCAGACTTTTGTGTCCTGACATCCAGACAGTCCAGGACACAAAGCCAACTTTGAGATGTGGAAACTGATTTTTCAAAACATACTTAAAGTGTCCATCTTCAGGCATCCTAGCCTACAAGACTAAATAATGTTGCTCCTGTCCTTTAAGAATTGGCAAATGTTAGGCTGTTGCATAAGCTCAGAAGCCTTGACTTTGGGGCTCCCAGGGCTGGTGAGGAGTACACCAGCATCAGAGTATGCAAAATGTGCACATCACTCACACTTAGGATAGGTGTGCATATACATAATGTTTACGTATATGTATATGTATGTGTGTGTGTGTGTGTGTGTGTGTGTGTGTGTATCTCACCACCACTCCCTTCTTCATTTGGCAAAGAGTTTGAGAGAGAAAAACCTCTAGTTAAATAACTCATTGTGGTCTGAGAACAGAACTTATCACAGGCCATGGCAGAGTCAAGGGAGGAAATGTGTTAAAGAAGCAGATGAAATCTTCAGATTTCCAATCTAAGTGACCAACAAGGAGAAATGATTTTCATTCCACCATTTTTCTTTCTTTCAAAACATATAGTTTAAGGTAACAAACCTATTCCCATTTCAATTTGATCAGTATCTTTCTTCAGAAGATAGGAAAAAATGAATGCCAAGAGTAAAGTTAAACCAGAAAAGAAAACCCACATACATGCACACAAGTGGTGGACACAGACACACATGTAGTCACCCCATGCATGTAGGCTCACACAGGAGTCCCCATATGCACAAACACCTACCCCCCACCACACACATACACACTACCTTGTAGGGGAGAATTCTACTGAGATGAGATTGGTGTTGTTGAGATCTGAGAATTTCTACCCTATGAGCAACAGAACAGAGAAATACTTTTTTTTCTGTTGTCCTTCTGAGTTTCTCTTTAGGCACCTTGGCAGTATACACCAACTCTACACTGTCAGCCAGGTAGTTTAGCAAACTGGATCATCAATGAATCAGGCCATCCTCCTCCAGTGTCAGCCACAAGGTAATCACTGGAGGCACAGAGAGAAGGGACTTCTCATAAGTGGAAGGCCTGGGCCTAATTCTGGCCTCCTCTGGAGTCACTGGTCTCATCCTTATTTTAGAGACAACTAGAGGCTCAACTTTGAGGCTCAACTCATCTGCTCTCCAAAGAGCAATGCTCTTCCCCCAAATAGTTAGCATCAACCTTCCCCCACCCCTTGCCATATGATGGGACCACCAACCCATTACTTCTCAAATGGTAAAGTTGCTTCTGCCTGGCATGTGTGTGTGTTTTCTCCCAGCAGGCAGGCTTGCTGAAGGCAGGGACTATTTTCCTCAAGTCTCTGGATTCCCAGCACCCAGCACAGTGTTTGGCCCCGAATCATTACTTAATAAGCACTAGGTGAATGGAACTGGAGTGAATGAAACACGCTCCCAGATTTCCAACTATTGGCATGGTGACATAAGATTTGTTTTTATTATGTACCCACTTCTCTCTGTGCCAAGGAATGGGCATTTGTCAAGTTCAAAGGACCAAGAAGGCTCTTCACAGATCTATGTGCCCAGGTTGAACTTGCGTGAGGCTACAGTGACGAGATTCTACCTGTCTATGTCACCTTCAGCAGCATCCCTCTGCGACTGATAGAGATGTGCAATCAGGGAATCATGGACTTGGTGCTGTCTTGTGGATGACTGGTGCTGCAACAGCCTTTCTGAGGCATGCGGCCAGCAGCGCCTCTCTCCTCTACGGAAGCAGCTGCTCGAATCACCCTGTATTCGACGCACTTTGTGCGTCTGTCTAAAGTGACTTGGTAATGATGTCACCATGAGCTTTGATTCTGTAGCTGAAAAGCCCCTGGCAAATGTAGTTTCCTTTCCTCCTCTTTGGTGCTTTTGAGGAATATTCTAAATGAGACCCAGCTGGCCAATCCCAGGTCACTTTGTTAATGCAGCTCAGAAGAGCCCAGCTTCTGTGCCCGCTCTCCTTTCTTACAGTTTCAGCCTGGAGTGAGCTGCTGGCTGAGATTCTTGTTGTGTGTGTGTGGGGGTGCCCTCATCCCGAGACATCTGGCTTTTCCAAAGCCTCACTGAGATTCTTTGTTTGGGGGGGGTTTCCCAAAATCTCTCTTTTGCTTCTGTTAATTACAAGAGCAGTCTTGGCTGTTTGGGCTGAAAGATGAAGTCCCCAAGAAGACTGACTTTCTGGTTGTACTTGGAAAAATGAATTTCTTGGCCAAGTTAGTGTGATTCATGTTAGCTCTTCGTCCTCCATGAAATAAATCTGTCAAGCCACTAGTGAATTTAAGTTGGGGGATGGGAAAAGGAGAGAGAGAGAGAATATAAGCTCCCTGAGGGCAGAAACTTATTTCTCTGTATTGTCAGATCTTAGCACAGTGTCCTATCTACATTAAACTATTAATAAACATTAATTAATTTTAGACCTATAGAAATACGCTAATAGGCAAACTGTGGATCCCAATCTACATTGCAATGGGCTCATTCACTAGACTTTCTGCTCTCACCCCACTTGAGGCCAAGTGATGGGGACAATAATGTGTGGTCTAGAAGGGTAGCTGTTACAACTCTATGTTTCCAGACTTGTTTGTAAGAAAGCACAGAATGAGTTGGAAGGGACTTCAGAATCCACCTGCTCCATTCCATAGCAGCAGTGCTTCTACCACATGCCTTCCCCACAACTCTCTTCTAGAGGAACTTCATAGATATTGAGTGATTGTCTCTCTCCTTGGCCTTTCCGTTCCACCTTGGGGCAGTTTTGGTTGTTGAGATATTTTCCTTAAGTCAAGTCTGAGTCTTTCCCCCACCTTCAACTATTAATTCTAATTCTTCCACCTGAGGTCAAACTGAACAGATTCAATCCCTCTTCCTTAGCCTTTCATTCTTAAAAGAAAAAAACATCTCATGCCTGCTAAAGGTTTTCTTTTGATGATTTCCTGAATAAGATTTGGTACAGCCTGGATCCACTGCTCCTTATGTGGTCTGATGAGGCCAGGCAAATAGGGACCCAGTGGATAAAGGCCCAGAGTCAAGAAGACCTGAGCTCCCATTCAGCCTCAGACACTTACTAGCTGTGTGACGCTGGGCAAGTCGCTTAACCTCCAGCTGCCTCTGTTCCTTTATCTATAATAATAATAGCATCTACCTTCCAGGCTATTGTGAAGAACAAATGAGATAACAATTGTAAAATACTTAGCATAGTGCCTGGCACATAGTAGGTACTCTATAAATACCAGCTGTTGTTAACTATAAACACCTGGACATCATGCCTCCCTTGATGCAGCCTGAAATCACACTAATGTTATTTTTTGGCTCCCACTGCCATATTGTGCCATTGGGTGGTAGTAGTAGTAGTAGTAGTAGTAGTAGTAGTAGTAGTAATAGTGTGTATGTATGTGTGTGTGTATGTGTGTGTGTGTGTGTGTGTGTGTGTGTGTGTGTGTGTGTGTGAAGACAGAGTTTGGAATGGCCAGCTTCTATCTTTATTAAAGGGCCCTCTTGTTCCATCACAGGAAGTCTACAAGCCCCATTAAGAAATCCCATTCAGCTCCATGAGCTCTCTTAGCCAACAGTCTCCTGAAAAGGTCACTGTGTGCAGACACTAGCTCATCTTAATTTGTAGGGAAAACAGTTCTCTCTGGAAAGCCACACCAGTCAGGAGATGCTAAAGGACAAGGACAGATCAGTTTCTGTCTGGAGTCTTGAGATCAGGAGTATTGATTCACATGGATGCATGAATTTAATATTTAGTCTTAACCACAGCTCCCTCCAAAAAAAGAGAGTAATATTAACTACCCTTTGAAAAATTCTGAGTAATAGATTTTAATTCATTTGAAAAAAGAGAGCCTTGTGTGATGAGATCTTAGTTAATATGATGAGAATGTCATTTGATTTCTCCCAAAGGGAAAGATACACGGCAGTCTTCTCAAATGAAATATGACGCACCATTAGTTCCTCATTAGCCCCAGTTAGAGAGTTGGGGCTTTAATTTTATCAAGGGTGGCCCAGTCTTTAGTGTCTAAGACATTCTCTTTAACAATATTCACCATCAATTAGCCCTTTGTAGCAGATCGAACAGGAAAGGGAAGCTCAGTGGGCTCACATTTATTTAGCATCACATTGCAAATTGGGCTGCTACAGTGGATGGAATTGTTTCCCCCACTGACTCTAGGCTCTGGATAGTCATCATCAGACTTAGAGGGGACTTCCAGTCATCAGGAGTTATCTCATGTTTGTGGATTTCAGAAATATGTTTTCTTCATTTTATTACTGAAAACCCAATGACATGGAAATATTACTATGTTTCATCATCATGCCTAGATCAATACACAATTGAATTATATTTTGGATCATGTCAAAGGGACTGACACACACATTTTCTTATAGGATCACAAATTAGGAAGCATGTAGAAGGAATTTAGCCTGAACTCTCATCATATAGCTGAGAAAGCTGAGGCCTAGAGAGGTGAAATGATTGCTTCTTATACATAACTGTGTTCATGCCCAGCTGTTTAGCTAAAAAGGCACCATTATGGTGCTAGCAGTACCTATTTTATAGGGCTATTGTGAGAATCCAATTAGATAATGGATGTAAAATTGAATCCATCCATGCCAGCAAGGTGGTGCAGAGGCTAGGGTGCTAGGCTAGGAGTCAGGAAGATTCACATTCCCTAGTTCAAATCTGACCTCTGACATTTACTAGCTGTGTGGCCCTAGGCAAGTCATTTAACCCTGTTTGCCTCCGTTTCCTCATCTATAAAATGAGCTAGAGAAGGAAATGGCCAAACACTCCAGTGTCTTTGCCAAGAAACCCTAAGTGTAACAAATGAACAGCAGCAATTATTCCATGTCAGCCCCACAGATATTTGACATCTGGGGGCCTTTCCCTATTAAGTCTTCTCTTTTTACAACTCAACATCTTCACATTATCCAACTGATTTCTTGTGACTTGGTTTTTGGTGCCTTCCTCACTGTGCCTGGCCTCCTCTGGATGATTCCCAGCTTGGCACGGTCCCCAGTCTGGAGTACTTCCTTCACTCCACCCACTCGAGTCCCTTGTTTCATCCAGGACTCAGACCAAGCAACACTTTTTGCATGATGCCTTTCATGATCCTCCAACTGCTAGTGCAACTAAAGTGCTTTGTGTGTATTTCTGTTCCTTCCCTTTAGAGCTAATTTGCATGCACATTGTTATACACAAGTGGATGAATGAGTGTGTATATTGTCTTGCTTATTAGTATCAAATTTCTTGTGCATATGGAGGTTCGTTTATTATATTTGCATCCCCATCATCTAGACCAGTGCCCAGCACACAGTAAGCCCTTCATAAACACTTTCCAACTGGTGGATTTCACCAAATGACTTCACACTGTCTTTTAAGAAAGAATAAATCCTGTAGCTGTCAGGAGGGCACTGAGAAACGCAGAAAAGTATAGTCTTGGTCCAACCTAAAATATTCTTATGGGAAAACTTACCCTTAGTATTTTTATGGAGTACCTTCTGCCTCTAGAAAGGTAATGAAATCTCTTGTTTAGTCATAAATTCCTCCATTCTCCATAAATCTGACAAACTATTCTTTGCTCCCCTAATTTAGGTGTCTTTATACATTAGATCATGTCTCCATTTGGTATACAGTGTCAGGCATTGGTCTGTGTCCATTTTCTGCCACACTATTTTCCAGTTTTCCCAACAGTTTTTGTCAAACAGTGAGTTCTTATCTCAAAAGTTGGGGTCCCTGGGTTTATCAGTAGACTGCTATAGTTATTGACTACTGCGTCATGTGCATCCAACCTATTCCACTGATCTACCCCTCTATTTCTTAGCCAGTACCAAGTGGTTTTGATGATTGCTGCTTTATAATACAATTTGAGGTGTGATATGGCTAGCCTATGTGTTATGGCTTCCCTATATCCTAGATATTCTGGACCTTTTGTTCTTCCATATGAATTTTGATATTATTTTTTTAACTCTATAAAACAGTTCTTTGGCACTCTGTTTTGACATTGAATAAGTAAATTAATATAGGTAGAATTGTCATTTTTATTATATTAGCTCAGCCTCCCCATGACCAACTGATGTTTTTCCTATTATTTAAATCTGACTTAATTTGTGCAAAAAGTGTTTTGCAATTGCATTCATATGGTCCTGGGTTTGTTTCAGCTGGTAGAATCACAAATATTTCATAGTGTCTACAGTAACTTTAAATGGGATTTCTTTCTCTCTTTGGTTGTTGGGCTATATTAGTAATATATAGAAATACAGATAACTTATGTGGGTTTATTTTGTATCCTGCAACTTTTCTAAAGTCGTTTATTATTTCAAGTAGTTTTTTATTTGATTCTCTAAGTATATAATAATTTTGTCTCCAAAGAGTGATAACTTAGTTTTTTTCTTTGCCTATTGTAATCCTTTCTCTTTTTCTTTTTCTTCTCTTATTGCTACAGCTAACATTTCTAGTACCGTATTGAATAACAGTGGTGATAATGGACATCCTTATTTCACCCCTGATCTTATTGGAAATGCATCTAGCTTATTCTCATTACATAGAATGCTTGCTGATGGTTTTAGGTGGATCTGTTTGGTATTTTAAGGAAGGTTCCATTTATTCCTATGCTCTGCAGCATTTTTTAATAGGAATAGGTGTTGTATTTTGTCAGAAACTTTTTCTGCATCTATTGAGATAATCATATAGTTTCTGTTAGTTTTGTTGTTGATATGGTCAATTATGCTGATAGTTTTCCTAATATTGAACCAGCCCTGCATTCCTGGTATAAATCCTGCCTGATTAAAGTATATTATTCTTATTATTAGTTGCTGTAATCATTTTGCTATATCTTATTTAAAATTTTTGCACCTATATTCATTAGGAAAATTGGTCTATAAGTTTCTTTCTCCATTTTGGTTCTTCCTGGTTTAGGTATAAGCACCGTATTTGTATTATAAAAAGAATTTTATAGGACTCCTTCTTCACCAATTTTCCCAAATAGTTCATGTAGTATTGAATTAACTGTTTTTTGAATGTTTGATAGAATTTGCTTGTAAATCCATCTGGCCCTAGAGATATTTTCCTAGGGAGTTCACTGATGGCTTGTTCAATTTCCTTTTTTTGATATCAGGTTATTTATTCTCTCAATCTGGGCAACTTATATTTTTGTAAATATTCATCCATTCCTATGATTGTCAAATTTATGGGCATGTAGTTGGGCAAAATGATTTCTAATTATTGTTTTAATTTCCTCTTCATTAGGGGATGAATTCACCTTTTTTCATTTTTGATACTGGTTATTTGATTTTCCTTCTTTCATTTTTAAAAATCAAATTGGCCAAAGGTTTATCAATTTTATTGTTTATTTTCCATAAAACAAGCTCTTAGTTTTATTTATTAGTTCAGTAGTTCTCTTAATTTCACTTTTATTAATCTCTTCTTTGGTTTTCAGAATTTCTAATTTGATATTTAATTGGAGATGTTCAAATAGTTCATTTTTTAGCTTTTTCGATTGCATGCCCAATTCATTGATCCCCTCTTTCTCTATTTTATTCAAGTAAGCATTCAGAGATATAAAACTTTCCCTAAGAAGTGTTTTTGTTGCATCTCATAAGTTTTCATAGATTGTCTCTTCATTGTGATTCTGTTGAATGAAGTTTTCTATGATTTGTGTTTCTTTATGATGATATTCTTTTGTTTCCAGTTAATTTTTGTTCCACTTTTCCATGGCACCTTATTATATAGAATTTTTTATTGTATCATGATCTGAAAAGGATGCATTGACTCTTTCTGGCATTCTGTACTGGATTCTGAGGTTTTTATGCCCTAGTATATGGTCAATTTTTGTATGTGCCATGTACCACTGAGAAAATGTATATTCCTTTCTATCTCCATTAAGTTTTCTCCAGAGGTCTATTACATCTACCTTTTCTAGAATTATATTCACCTCCTTAAATTCTTTCTTTTTCATTTTGGGATTAGATTTATCAAGTTCAGAGAATGGGAGATTGAGGTGCCCCACTAGTATAGTTTTGTTTTCTATTTCTTCCTATAACTTCCTTGTAAGAATTTGGAAGCTATACCACTTGGTGCACATATGGTTAGTAATGATATCCCTTCATTGTCTATGGTGCCTTTAATCAGGGTATAGTTTCCTTCCTTATCTCTTCTGTTTAGATTTATTTTAATTTTACTTTGTCTGATATTAGAATTGCTACCCTTGCTTTTTTTTTTTTACTTCAGCTGAAGCATAAAATAATGTACTTGAGCCTTTTACCTTTGCTGTGTATATTCCTCTGTTTCAAATGTGGTTCTTTTTATTTAATTAATTTGTCTTCTGTTTTCTGCAATCACTTCCATAAATCTTAGATTTGTTTCTTTTTAAAATTTATTTATTTGTTTTCATATTTCAACAATTATTTCCATAAATCTTAAATTTTCTCCCCCTCCCTTCCTGCTTTCTTCTTGAGATGACATGCAATCTTATATGCTTTCTACACATACATTCTTTTTTTTTGCCATTGTTATTGTTTTATTTGAAATTACTTTTATCAGTGTGATTTACAAAGGGGATACATTTTTAAAGGTGTTTTATAAATATCTTAGAGGCAACCTTTTTTCCACCTTTTCAAAAAAATAATTAATTTGTTTTCAGTTTTCACTTCCACAGGTCTTAAATTTTCTCCCTCTCCTTCACTCCTTCCTCCCCTAGGCGACATGCAAGCTTTTATGGGCTCTACATATACATTCTTATTAACCACATTTTCATATTAGTCATGTTGCATAGAAGAATTAAAATGAATGGGAAGAACCGTGATAAAAAAAAACAAACCAAAACCAAACAGAACACAAGAGAAAATATTTGGCTTCATTCTGCATTTCCTATTAAATAGTTCTTTATCTGGATGTGGATGTCATTTTGCCTCAAAAATCCTTTGGGAATGTTTTAGGTCCTTGCACTGCTGTGAAGGGCAAAATCTCTCAGAAGCAATCCTTGAACACTGTTGCTGTTACCATGTATTCAATGTTCTCCTGGTTCTGCCCATTTCACTCAGCATCAGTTCAAATAAGTCCTTTCCAGTCTCTCTGAAGTCTTCCTGTTCATCATTTCTTATAGCACAATAGTATTCCATTGCATTCATATTTGCAATTTGTTCAACCATTCCCCAATTGATGGGCATCCCCTTGATATCCAGTTCTTGGCCATCCCACAGAGAGCTGCTATAAATATTTTTGTATATATGAGTCCTTTCCCCATTTTTATGACCTCTTTGGGATACATCCCTAGAAGCAGTTTTGCTGGGTCAAAGGGTATGCACGTTTTTCTAGCCCTTTGGGCATAATTCCAAATTGCTCCTCAGAATGGTTGGATCAGTTCACAGCTCCACCAGCAGAGAATTAGTGAGTGTTCCAACTCTCCTACATCATCTCCAACATTTATCATCTTCCTGTTTTGTCATGTTAGCCAGTCTGATAGGTGTGATATGGTACTTCAGAGTTGTTTTAATTCGCATCTCACTCATCAATAGTTATTTAGAGCATTTTTTTCAATGACTACAGATAGCTTTAATTTCTTCCTCTGAAAACTGCTTGTTTATATCCTTTGGCCATTTATCAATTGGGAAATGACTTGTATTTTTGGAACTTTTACTCATTTCTCTATATATTCTAGAAATGAGGTCGTTATCACAGACATTAGTTGCAAAAATTCTTTCCCAAACCCAGCACTGGGTTTGTTTGTGCAAAATCTTTCCAATTTAATGTAATTAAAATCACCCATTTTGCACTAAATATGTTTCTTGTAAACAACATATTGTATGACTATGGTTTTTAATGCATTCTGCTATCCACCTCCGTTTTATGGGAGAGTTCATCTCATTCACATTCACAGTTATGATTACTCTCTGGGTCTTTCTCTCCATCCTATCCTCCCTTTTATACTTTTATTTCTCTGCTCCCCTCCTCAAAAGTTTTGTTTTAGACCACTACCTCCCTCAATATTCCCTCTCTTCTATCAGCCCCTTTGCTTTTCTTTTACCTTTCCCTTATTACTTCATCCTCTGTTCTAATCACCCCTACCTTTTATTTCCGCTTTCCCTTCCTACTGCCTGTAGATTTTTCTACATGTAACTGAGTATGTTGTTCCCCCTCCTTGAACAAAATCTGATGAGAGTAAAATTCAAACAATGCTTATCTCCCTCCCTTCTTTCTTTCTACTATAATATATTTTTATTCCTCTTCATGTGATCCAATTTCCCCATTTTTTCCTCCTCCTTTCCTCTTCTCTCTTTCCATCTCTTATTTAGTTTTTTTTTTTATCATCACAACAGTTAATTTATACCTACACCTTCTATCTATGTATATCCCCTTTAAATGTTATAAAAATATACAATTCTCAAGATTAACAATTATCACCTTTCCATATAGTGATGTAAACAGTATGGCCATGTTAAATAACAAGTACTACCCTGCTTTTTTTTCCTGTTTACCATTTTATGTCTCTCCTGAGTCTTGTATTTGAAGATCATATTTTCTGTTGAACTCTGGCCTTTTCATGAGGAAGATCTGGAAATCCTTTATTTCACTGAATGACCATCTCCTTGCCTGAAAGATTATGCTCAGTTTTGCTGAGTAATTGATCTTTGGTTGTAGTTCAAGATTCTTTGCCTTATGGACTATCATGTTCCAATCCCTCTGATCTTTTAATGTAAAATCTGCTAGCACCTGTGTGATCCTTACTGTATTCCTCAATATTTGAATCATTTCTTTCTAGCTGCCTAGTTGCTTTCTAGCTGTAACTTGATAATTCTGGAATTTAGCAACAATATTCTTTGGTATTTTCAAGTTGGATTCTCTTTCAGGAGGTGACTGGTGGATTGTTTTGATGACTATTTTGTCCTCTTTATCTAGGACCACAGGACAGTTTTCCTTGATGATTTCTTGGAAAATACTGTCCAGGCTCTTTTCTTCAGCATGGATTTCTAGTAGACCTATAAGGGTTATGTTTTCTCACCTGCATCTATTTTCCAGGTCAGTTCTTTTTCCAGTGAGATATTTTACATTTTCTTCTATTTTTAAAAAATTCTTTGGATTTTGTTTAACTGATTCTTGATGCTTCATAGAGTCACTAACTTCTACTTGCCAAATTCTAATTTTTAATGAATTGTTTTCTTCAATTAGCTTTTGCACTTTCTTTCCCATTTGTCCAATTTTTCCTTTTATGGAGTTGTTTTCTCCAGTTAGGTTTGTTATCTCCTTTATCAGTTGTCCAGTTTCACTTTTTAAGGAGCTGCTCTCTTCAGTGAATTTTTTTTTCATTTTGTCAATTGCATTCTTAAAATGGTTGGTCAATTTTTTTCCACCACTCTAATTTGACCTTTAAAATCCTTCCTGAACTCTTCCCAGAATGCTTTTTGACCTTGCAACCAGTTCATCTTCATTTTGAGGTTTCAGAAGTGGTTATTGTGTCAATTCTGTCATCTTCTGAATTTGTATTTTGGTTTTCCCTGTCCCCATAATAAGATTTTGTGCTCTTTGCTTTCTAATTTGCTTCTTGCTCATGGTGATCACCTTTTTCCTGACTTTTAAAGTGGACTTCTGCTTCTCAGGCACAGAAGACTCTGTCCCACATTTCTTGTACTAAGAATGAGGGACCTAGTTATTGACTTTGAGTGCTGTGATCTCTGGTCTTTTCAGCTAGAAGCTATGTAATGTTGAAACTTACCTTTTGCTGAACTGGTTTGTGTGTGCCAAGGCCCAGGTCACATGAAGATTATCTGAGTTTCCCCAGGGTTACACTGAAGCTCATGGCATGAGGTGTGGGGGATTGGTGGTCTGGACATTGGAGGTTTCCTCCTCTGCTTGGGCTGGACTAGAGAAGAGGCAGGCTCAAAGGCTGATGGACCCCCATCTGCACAGGTGTCTGCATTTGTTAAGGCATGCTGAGGTCCTGGTGTTGACACTTACTGGCTCCATATGCCTGGGCTTAGGATCTCCTGATGGTCCACTGAGGTGCGACTTGCTGGAACACCTCAGGTCATGCATTGATCCCCTTCAGTCACAGTAAGAGGGACCCTTCCCTTTGATCTCACTAGCCTCCCAAGCTACAAGACTGTTGTACCATTTCTGCTGGCTATACTATTCCCAGATTTTTCCTGGGACAATATTCTCTGGGTTTTTCAAGGTCAACAGATTTGAGGTGAGAGTGCTTACAGTTTACTTGGCCATTTTGGCTCCCAGAATTTCAAGTAGGGGACTTTGAAACATTCAGTCCATAGGTTTATAGCCCCAAGAGCAGCCTCTGTTATTGCCATGGCCCCACGCTTTTCTGTCACCCAACTTTGCTCAACTCCTCTCCTGTGCTGAGAGGTCTGAGAATCACAACTGGTAACTCAGATTACCTGGGGCATTCCTACTTTGCTATAGTCCAGTTTGTGCTGATGTAGCCCATTCTCTGTGCTTCCCCAACCGAGTGTAACAGATCTTTCCAACTGGCCTTTTGACTGTTCTGGGCTGGAAATCTGTCTCCTAGTGAATTCTACCATTCTAGAATTTGTTCAAATTCACTTTGTAGAGTTATCTGAAGGAATTTGTGGAAAAGCTCAGATGAGTCCTTGCTTTCACCTCACTGTCTTGAAATTGTGCTCTTTCTAACCACATGCTGAAAACTGAAGACATATTATTTGAACAGTCTTTAAATGGTCAACAATGGGTTAGGTAGAATCATTGCTAGGGGAATTCAGAGCAAAGTTTAGATCTGCCTACTTCCATGTTTGCATAAAATAAATGTCTGTAACAGGGAACGGGGAATTTTAATGGTTTCATTTAGGTAGAAAAAGGAAGTCTGAAATCAATATTAGCCCATCACTGAATACTGGTTGATGACAAAGACTTTTCTACATTTCAATGTTAAGCAAGTGTATTGGGGTTTGAACAGTGTGGTTTAGAAACCTCTTTGCCACTGGATTTGGGTCTTCCTCTTAACATATCTTCTTTAGTTCTAAATCTATTTTCAAGTGCAATGAGAGGGCTAGTAAACCCTCAGTGAGGTGTCTCACAAAAGCTGGGAAAATTTCCATGAGGATAGTGCACTGGAGTCCATTTACATCTTGGGATGACTATGTACATGCCCATGGTTCACAGAATACTTTACTATGTGTAGGGTATCCTTTGGCCAAATGCTTCATTGCCTCCTAGTGAGCTTGGATTTTGCTTAAACATGCTATGGATAAATTCTAGAATTGGAAATCTTTGCAGCTATCCCTCCCCCACCCCTACTCAATTCCAGAGTGGGTAGTTCCTGGGAGCTCAGGCATTTATCATTCTTTGAATGCCAATGTCTATAGTCCTGTTGTTCAAGATTAGTGGTGAATTTCCCAGTGCAGCCAGAAACTCTCAGCTTCAGTGAAATAATTTTCTCTTTTGTTAATAACATGGTGATGTTTGACATACACATTTCCCTGCACTGGTTTGATCAGCCATAATACTTATGCACATGTTATATCTTTTTGCACATGGTCATCTCTGATATGAAGATTGTTTTTTTTTTTTACTATACTTTCCACTCATCCCCTCCATCCCAACCACTTCAGGTCAAGTTCAATCTGTCCCAAAAGTCTTAGTGCAGTTTTAATTTTTACTATTATAGCTTAACATTTTACTGCTATGTTATGACTATTTTTAATTGAAAAAAAATAAGCTACTAAACCTGAAGCTGTACTATGATTTCTGGTGCAGTAGAAAGAGCACTCAGCAGTCAGGAAGACTTGAGTTCAAATCTTTCCTCAGACACTTCCTAGCTGGGTAATCCTGGGCAAATCACTGTACCTTTGTCTACCTTAGATTCCTCAACTGTTAAATGGAAATAATAATAACACCTACCTCTCAGGATTGTTGCAAGAATGAAATCAAATCATATTGAGGAAGTGTAACACATAGCAGGTGCTTAATCAATTGTTGTTGCCTTTAAATAGGAAAACTATAACAGATTGGTAAACTTTTACTAAATGATGAAATATGTGCATTCTGAAAATCCTGTCCTATCTCCTCCCTTGTAGCATTTACAGGTCTATGTCCTCTACAAAAGAGCTGAGTGTAGACCTTGACTTTCTATTTTATGGATGGATTAGAACAGAAAAAATTTCCCTCTGGTGGCATCTTCATTGCGAAGACATGATACTGCTTGCATCCCCCGGAGTATGCTTTTGTATCCTCTAGGGGGACTTTGCCAACTGAGCCACATCATGTGATTAATAGTATAGGGATTGAGGGGGTGATACAGAATGGAGGATGGATGTGTCTGGGATGAAGCCTGATTCATTCTTTCATTTATTTATTTATTTGTTTGTTTTTTATTAAATTTATTTATTTAACTTTTAATATTCATTTTCACAAAATTTGGGGTTCCAAATTTTCTCCCCACTTTCCCCTCCCCTTACCCCAATACACTGAGCATTCTAATTGCCCCATCACCAATCTTCCCTCTCTTCTAACATTCCTCCCTTCCCTTATCCCCATCTTCTCTTTTGTCCTGTAGGGCCAGATAACTTTCTATACCCCATTACTTGTATTTCTTATTTCCTAGTAGTAAGAACAATAGTCAACAGTTGTTCCTAAAACTTTGAGTTCCAACTTCTCTTCTTCCCTCTCTCCCCACCCATTCCCTTTGGGAAGGCAAGCAATTCAATATAGGCCATATCTATGTAGTTTTGCAAATGACTTCCATAATAGTCGTGTTGTGTAAGACTAATTATATTTCCTTCCATCCTATCCTGTTCCCCATTGCTTTTGTTTTCTCTTTTGATCCTGTCCCTCCCCAAGAGTGTTGACTTCAAATTGCTCCCTCCTCCCATTGCCCTCCCTTCCATCATCCCCCCCTACCCTGCTTGTCCCCTTCTCTCCCACTTTTCTGTATTACAAGACAGGTTTTCATACCAAAAAGATTGTGCATTTTATTCCTTCCTTTAGTAGAATGTGATGAGAGTAAACTCCATGTTTTTCTCTCAACTTTCTTCTTTTTCCCTCCACTAACAAGTCTTTTGCTTGCCTCTTTTATGAGAAATAATTTGCCCCATTTAATTTCTCCCTTTCTCCTCCCAATATATTTCTCTCTCACCACTTAATTTCATTTTTTTAAGATATCATCCCATCCTATTCAAATTCACTCGGTGCTCTCTGTCTCTGTGTGTGTGCACATGTGTGTGTGTGTGTGTGTGTGTGTGTATGTGAGTATGTGTAATCCCACCAACTACCCAGATACTGAAAAGTTTCAAGAGTTACAAATATTGTCTTTCCATGTAGGAATGCAAGCAGTTCAACTTTAGCAAGTCCCTTATGACTTCTCTTTGCTGTTTACCTTTTCCTTCTTCTCTTCATTCTTGTGTTTGAAAGTCAAATATTCTTTTCAGCACTGGTCTTTTCATCAAGAATGCTTGAAAGTCCTCTATTTCATTGAAAGACCATTTTTTTCCACTGAAGTATTATACTCAGTTTTGCTGGGTAGGTGATTCTTGGTTTTTGTCCTAATTCCTTTGACTTCTGGATTATCATATTCCATGCTCTTTGATCCTTTAATATAGAAGCTGCTAGATACTGTGTTATCCTGATTATATTTCCACAATACTTGAATTGTTTCTTTCTAGCTGCTTGCAATATTTTCTCCTTAACTAGGGAACTCTGGAATTTGGCCACAATATTCCTAGGAGTTTCTCTTTTTGGATCTCTTTCAGGAGGTGATCAGTGGATTCCTTGAACACTTATTTTGCCATCTGGTTCTAGTATATCAGGGCAGTTTTCCTGGATAATTTCATAAAAGATGATGTCTAGGGTCTTTTTTTCTGATCATGACTTGCAGGTAGTCCCATAATTTTTAAATTGTCTCTCCTGGATCTAGGTCAGTTGTTTTTCCCATGAGATATTTCACATTCTCTTCCATTTTTTCATTCTTTTGGTTTTGTTTGTGATTTCTTGGTTTCTCATGAAGTCATTAGCCTCCATCTGTTCCATTCTAATTTTGAAAGAACTATTTTCTTCAGTGAGCTTTTGAACCTCCTTTTCCATTTGGCTAATTCTGCTTTTGAAAGCATTCTTCTCCTCATTGGCTTTTGAACCTCTTTTGCCATTTGAGTTAGCCTATTTTTCAAGGTGTTATTTTCTTCAGCATTTTCTTTTGGGTCTCCTTTAGCAAAGTGTTGATCTGGTTTTCATGATTTTCTTGCATCTCTCTCATTTCTATTCCCAGTTTTTCCTCTACCTCTCTAACTTGATTTTCAAAATCCTTTCTGAGCTCTTCCATGACCTGAGCCCACTGAATATTTATTTTAGATGTTTGAGATACAGAAGCCTTGACATCTATGTTTTTCCCTGATGGCAAGCATTGTTCTTCCTCATCAGAAAGGACAGGAGGAGATATCTGTTCACCAAGAAGGTAACCATCTATGTTCTTATTTTTTTTCCCTTTTCTGGGCATTTTCCCAGCCAGTGACTTGACTTCTAAGTTTCCTCTCCACACCCATCTCTCCTCTAGATCTGCCCAGCTAGTACTTGTGGGCTGAGATTTGAATGCTGCTCTCCAGCCTCAGGGCTTTCAGTGGGGGGCAGGGCTGCTATTCAGTGTGAGATTAAGTTCAGGTGCACAGGTGGGGGAAGGGCTGCCACAGTGGGCTTAGTTCCCTCAGGGGGTTTATGTGGAAGCCTTCAACAATGGGTCAGAGCTTCTGTCTGCTTTGGGAGCTCCTGTCTGCTGTTGACTCTGCTACTGCCTCCCGAGGGGG
Source organism: Bettongia penicillata ogilbyi (assembly GCA_023548195.1). Lineage (NCBI taxonomy): Eukaryota > Metazoa > Chordata > Mammalia > Diprotodontia > Potoroidae > Bettongia > Bettongia penicillata. Next base: position 5,111,601 of record JAJHZJ010000010.1, read on the forward strand.
CCTGCTCCCCTCTCAGCAAGTTGAAATGACCCTTTCACTGACCTTTGGCACCTGTGGGTGGAGGGACCTGAGCGGCTGCTGGAGATTCCATCCCTGAAGCCTGCTCAAATCTGCTCCCCTTGGTGACACGCGACCAAGGCAGGGCTGGGCTCTCCTCCAGGTCCAGTGCATGATGGACCGTTAGTGTCATTTTTTCAGGTCTCTCTGGAACAGATATCTCCTCCACTCTGTTGTTCTGTGGCTTCTGCTGCTCCAGAATTTGTTGGGAGTTCTTCTTTACAGGTATTCTATGGGTTGTGGGTTAAGAGATAGCATATGTGTATCTTTCTACTCTGCCATCTTGGCTCCTCCCCTGCTGATTTATTCTTGATACTGACACCTCACCCTCAGCTTAAGGTTGATGATCCTGTTTCCAGGGTTCAGAGAATTCAGAGAAAGTCAAGCTTACTGACCCTGATCCACTCACTTTTTGGCCAATTTAAATATCCAATGAGTAGTTTTATTTCTTTTTATATTTATTTCATTAATCAACTAATGCCTCAAGGGCAGAAACTTTGGCCAGTGTGTACTGGTCATGTCATGAGCTTCAGAGTTTCCCACAGGATAGTTTTGTTTCATAGGGAAGGATTAAAATGGTTCTTTGTAGGAGCCAACATCTGTGTGTGTGTGTGTGTGTGTTTGCATTTTTTTCTCCTTTTTGTGTTTGTGGTTCTTTTTCTTGTTGTTCGTTTGACTTTCATTTTTTTGTCTGTATTGGGCAAGTCGAGGGAGGAACTCTCTCTGCCTATGTAGACTAGGTTCTTTTCTATAACCCACTGCCTTAGAGACCTGGCTAGATCATTGAGAAGATGAGGAACTTGTCCAGAGCTCCCACAGTTCCTGGGTAACTGAGGACACATCCTAGGATCACAAGAGTAGAGCTGTAAGGTATCTCAGAAGCCATGAATCCAACCTCCTCATTATACAGATGGAGAAACTGAGAAACAGAGTGTAAATAACCGACCTAATGTCACATTTGAACCCAGATCTCTGACTACAGAGCCAGTGTTCTTTGTTGACTTTGAAATTAGTGCTATCTTCATTCCACCCAGATGCTTCTTGTCTGAATAGATATATCTGTAATATCCTTAGATATGTAATAGTATAATAAAAATGGGAAAAAATACTCCAAACCACTGAAATTGTAAAGGGCAGAGGGAATCTCCACATTAGAAATTCTCAGTAGTGGCAAAATAAAATGTCCCACCACTATTTACCTCCCCCAAAGATTCCCCATGTCTAGTTTGGTATCTAGTATGATACTTAATAAATGTGCATTGAACTCAGTTGTTGAAAATGGTAATGTACCCAGTCCAACATTTTTGAGGCTGATTTAATACCTTAAATCAATAACCCATATGGTTTGAATTTGATTTCAATGTAAATAAATCCAATTGATTAAACCTTTGCTGCTTGACGAACTTATCCATTTTTCATTGTTCTTAGTGTAAACATGCACATGTTCACATGGAACTGTATTCCTTATCAGAACCTCCAAGGACTTTTTATAAAACACAACCTCATCAATTTCTTTCTAAGAAACCATGTGGCTAATGGGAGTTGTGATCTCCATGGTACTTGAAGGATGACAAAGGACCTTCCTAATAATTCCCTGCAGGGTCTAGACTGGCCTCATGAGTCTCAGGATATACATCTTCAAAGAGGGCTTTCAGGTGGAGGTGAAAGGGCCCCCACAAGGGGTTGAAGTAACATGCCAGGGTCACTCAGGGAGTGGGCTTAGAACTTCAGAGTTGGAAGGGCCTTCAGAAGCCATCTAGATCAACCCCCTCATTTTTCAGGTGAAATGATTTGACTTACCCATGACCAGTGGTGGGAGTGGGGTATGGATCCAAGTCCTTTTACTCCAAACTCAGTGCCTGCTCTCCCTCCCTCTCTCCATCTCTCTCTCTCTCTCTCTCTCTCTCTCTCTCTCTCTCTCTCTCTCTCTCTCTCTCAAAATATTTTTAAAAAAAAAATGGAAGAGAAACCATCAGCAAAATTGATAAAATCATCAAAAACCTTCATTATATACGTATGTTTATATATATATATATATATGTATGTGTGTGTGTGTGTGTGTGTGTACCTACATATCTATATCTGTAATCTTCACCCCTAGACCTCCCACCTCTGTCTGTAAAGGAGTGGGGAGATGGAAGTGTCCAAAAAGAACATTTTAGATCAGTTAGGATGAATCCAGATGATTCCTTCTCTAGTTCTCTCTTGTGTCTCCACTTGTCTCATTGTAGCTTCTCTAGTTGGCCAAGGAGAGGACCCAGCTGCTGCTTGGGTTCCATCCTCTGGGAGAAGTCACAAGTCAGGGCTGTGTCTACAGTGATATTCATACTTATTCATTGGTTTCTTTTCTCCACATTAGAATCTTAGCTCCTCAAAGGCAACTACTGTTTTCTTTTTCTGTCTGTACCCTCAGAACTTAGCACAGTGCCAATAAATATAACATACTTTATAAATGTTAGATGATTATTTGACTTTTCCTTGAAACCTTCTAATTATGAGGATCTTGTCAGTTCTTTAGGCAGTTCATTCAGCTCTGGCACAGCTCTAACTGTTAGAAAGACTTTCTTAACATCAGGGCTAGTTCCTCCCCTCCTTCCAACTCACCTTTACTTCTATTCTTTGTTCTGATGGAGGAAGGACTAACCCTTTGTAAACAATGGTCAGCATCAGGGACCTCTCCATCAGGCAGAGAAACTAAAGTGGAACATTGTAGCTGAGCTGTGTGGCAGACTGGTCTTAGGCCTGCCCAGAGGGTGGGCACAGTCATGTGACAATATGCTTTTTGGGCTTAAAAGGTGGCTGTCATAACTATGGCCAGGTCAGCAGCCCAATAGCTGTCTGGTTTTAGGAATGAAGCAAATTTAGGGAAAGGATCAGGGATGAACCTGATGAAAGAGGCCATATGGTGGAGAGTGATATGAGGATTAAACCATCAACTCCTTATCTGAATCCTGGGGTTGAGATGATTTATCTGATTGTCAAGCTCAGAACTGGATGCTCAGGCATCTGTGACTGTAGAGCAGATGAGTCTACAGAAGAGACCCGAAAGGGGGACAGACATTAGTAAAGTACTGGTGAAGATAAATGCAAAATGTGGAGGGGCCGGAGAAACAGACAGGAAACACAGGAAGCTGAGAGAAGAGAGCAGGTAGGGAATTCAGGAGAGAGGACTGGTCACATTGGCAAGTAAAGAGACAGAAAATGAATCTGTGAGGGAAAGAAGTGAGAGTGTTATAGGCAGAGAGATGTCACTTCTGGGACATTTTAATAGAACAGAAGATTGTGATGGAGACTGGATATATGGTATCTGCTAGGAGGCCCTCCCAGCTGAGGAAACTCACTTTACCAGGGCAAGGCACCTTCTTTGAAACTTATTATCTTGGTAGTGCAAGACACTGAGAGGGAAAGTGACTTTTCTGTAGTAACATGCACATGGTAAGTACCAGAAGACTTACACTGAGTCTCCTTTGTCAGAGGCCATCCCTACTACAGATTGCCACCTGAAATAGAGTGGCCTGCCAGGAGCTATAGGGAGAATGGGTGCAGGATTGGGTGGCTTGGATTTTCTTCTACATTCCTCTGAAGTGGACAGGGCTCAGATACTCTGCCATTATCTCCTCTTTCTTTCAGCAGAAACCCTCTCCTCTCATTTTAGTACTGATCGATAAATGAACAAGCATATATTAACTGCCTGCTGTGTGCCAAGGTCTAAGCCTTGAGACAAAAATGGAACTGTTCCTATGCCTTGGAAAGCTTCTATTTATAGGATGTACATATTGGTGTATGAGTATACACACACTCATACATATATGTACCCATGCATGTATACACACATGTATACACACATATATGCCTATGTATACTATATTATATATTTAATATATGTGAGAATATACTGAAACACATATACATATATGTATGTGTCTGTCTATATATCCCTCTCTTCTCTTTCTCTCTCCGTGTGTGTACATACATACATACATACATACATACTTGTATATCTCAATATCAAATATACAAGGTAATTTAGTGGGTTGGGGTGTATCAGTACATGGAGAAATCAAAAAAGGTTTCATTAAGAAGAATTTAATTGAACTGAGTGTAAAAGAAAAATGGGTTTACTCTGATGAGAATATCTTCCATGAGTTGGGCTACCATTTATTTCCTAGGCCTCAAGAAAGGCAGTGCAATGAGTTAGGAACCACCTAGAGTCCATTTTTCCTGGACAATGGAGTGTACAAAGGATAATCATTTACAAGTTTGGAAAGACAGAATGGAACCAGACTGCAAACAGCTTAAAATGTCCATTGGATAACGTTATTTTTGATGCCAGAGGGAGGCAATGAGGAGCCCCTGGGTTTTCCTGAGTAGTCATGCCATTTACTTGATTAGATCTCTGATTTAGGAAAATCATTTTGGCAGTTGTATGATGGGAGAGCAAAGAGAATTGAGGTGGAGAAGTCAGTTCTGAGCCTCTTCCAATAGTCCATGTTAGAGGGGATGGAGTGGAACAGGCGTGAGCTGCAGGGGAGGTAGAAATGGCAAGATCTGGCAGCTGATTTGCCATGTGGATGAATGAGAGTGAGCAGTAGAAGACTGGAAAGATAGTGGCATCCTTAATAGTAATCCCCATGTGTGGAAGAAGGGTTGTAGGTGTATCTGTGTGTGACCATTAATGAACTCAGTTTTGGATATTTTGATTTTAAGATACCAATGCAGTGCCCAAAGAGGAATGTCTAATAGATAGGTAGTTCTGTGGGATTGATTTTCAGAAGAGAACTTAGCATTGGACTTACAGAGGTGGGAGTGATTGAAGTAAAGATGATAATTAAACCCATGGGAACTCATAAAAATAAAACTAATTTGGAGTCAGAGAAGCTGGGTTCAAAATCCAGCTCTGCAGCTTACAATCGATATGAACTGAGGCAATATTGTCAACTCCCTAAGTCTCAGGTTCTTTCTCTACAAAATGGAGGAGTTCAACTCCATGGCCTCTGATATATCTTCCACCTCTAATTCTATGATTCTTTCATTTAAGTGAGACAATATTGAGTGGGCAGAGAAGAGGGCTCATAAAAGTTGGGGAGCAATGCCAGTTAGGGAGTAGAATGTATACAATGAAATGCCAGGAAGACCAAGAAATATTGTCTAAAGAGATAGAAGGAGGACCAGGAGAGATTCATATGATGAAAATCTACTGAGGGGGAAATTATTAGGATCAGGTGATGGTCACTACTGTCAAAAGGAATGATATGATTAAAGGAGGTGAAGATTAAGAAAAAGTTTTAGATTTGACATGATCCTCCAAGCTACTGACCCTCCAGGGATGCCTCTGGTTTCCTGTCCCTCCCTCTTTTTCCCTCTGGCACTTAGCTCATTAATCTTTCCCTTTCTACTAGCTACTTCTCTTGAATTTGCAAACATCACCAACTCCTTGTGGAGATGTCCTCAACTTCATTGTGTCCTATTTGGAACTCTTCACTTTCTCCCCCAAAACTGCACCCAATGACCCTATTCCAGTTGATGGCATCCCCTTCCTCTCAGTCATCCATACTTAAAACCTTGAAATCGTCATTGATCTGACTCTTCTCCCACCCCTCCCATGTGCAGCTTGTGGCCAGGTTCCATTCATCAGACCTCCAAATGTCTTTAATATTGCTGCCTCCCCACCCCTCAGCCATCAGTCATTTCAGGCTGTCATCACTTATTTCCTAGACTATTGTACTTTGCCTCCTCAGTGGGTAACCTGGGTCTAGTTTCTTCCCCATCCTATGCATCCTTCATTGAGCTGCCCAAAGAATCTACAACATGAATAAACATGCCTGGCTCACTTCTCTAAATGACAATCTCATGTGACTTCCAGATACTTCTAGGATAGCATATAGTTCTTCATCTGGAATTTTGCATCGAATCCACATTCTGCTTCTATCCTTAATCTACCTCCTTTCTGCTTGGTCAGTTTATGTTGCACTAAAAGGACTCAGGGGTACTCCACAATTTGTGTACTGTATATTCTAGAAAGTAGAGTTAGAGGACACAGAATCGAATTCTAGTTCTGATTTCCTGTTAATGTGACCATGGGTAAGTTATCTAATCTTTCCAGGCCTCCATTTCCTCCTGGGTAACTGAGAGACTTGGGTCAGTCAGATGGCATTTCAAGCCCCTTCATTTTCTAGATTGGTAATTTTGTGATCTACCAGTTTTGGACTGGAGGCTCCATCTCCAGAAATTACTGACTTCAATCTGTCTTCTTTCAGACTAGAGTTCGAACTTTCCTCCAGAAGTTTCCTTACTCTCTCATTATCAATTATATTGGTAATTACATTATCAACTGAGAAAGTGTTTAGCACAGTTCCTGGGACATAATAGGTGCTTAATATCAGCTTGAACAAGAGAACACTTCTACCCCTCCTCCCCTCATCCCTTTCCCCTCCTCAAAATCATCAGAACATCTGGTTCTTCCTTTGACCCTGATCATAGTGAGACCCTTGGTCATTTTTGTGTTTGAAGATGTTAAATCCTCCTCCAGAGATTCAGGCTCTGCACGTCAACAGAGATTTAACCAAAGGAGAGCAGTCATGAACTGTGTCTTTCATGAGTCAGTGGACAGCAACCTCTAACGTCTCCAAGTCTTAGTGTTCTACTTTTGAAAATGGGAGCACAAATGAATCCAGAAATCACCAACAACTTCCTAAGCCCTACCATGCCCTGAACTGTTCGAAGAAATGGGAATAAAGAAAAGGCAGAAAACCATCCCTCCTCTCATGGTGTTTACTAACTTCATAGACTTTTGTGAGGAAAGCAGTTTACAAACCTTCAAATAAATGTTGTGGGGTGTATGTATGTGTGTGTGTGTATGTGTGTAGTAGTAGTAGGCATAGGTATATAGAGCTATATGTAATTACATCTTTGTTTCACTTTATTTACCCATCTGTATTTATGAATACATGCACACACACACATACACTTGCTTGATCCACAACTTTTTCTACTTATATGCAAATGTATATATACACATATATGTGAGTATATTTATACACACATACATATGTATTTATCATTTCTCAGTGTCTGTCCTATTGGGGGTAGAGCCGAATCCTGTCAGTTCTGCCTACCTAAAATTGGTCATATGGAGCTTCTCATTTGCCTTCATATCCCAGGACCTGAGTTCAGACCTTCACAGTCCCTGCCTCCAATGTTGTTTTTCAATAGCCTGCTGGGAAGCCCATTTCTATTCTCTCTCCCTTCCAATTTATCCTGTACAGAGCTGCCATATTTATTTTCTAAAGCAGAGGTTTCGTTATGCCATTCCTCTTCAGTAGACCCCCCAATGTGTGCTGAATGACACCCACACCCAACACCCTGGTATCTGAGAAGTCTATGCTACCATCCAAATGTTTCTTTTGTATTACATCTATTTTAATTTAATTTGTTTTTGATAAAATATATTTATTTTAGCTATTTTATTCCTTGAAATCAATTTAATCAAACTCAGTGTTTTTTAGTGCCTAAAATGATGTTTGTGATTTCTTGTTGAGGTTATCCCTTACTTTGTCATCTGTAGAAGCAGTGATGTCTGTTGGAAGTAATGCCAAAAATTATTAGCCATGCTCTACAAATCAAGTGTTCTGTGATGAGAATTTTTGTTTTTATTTCAAAAGAAAAATGTCACTAATAGTTCTGTGGAGGCAGACATTTCATCTAATTTGATTGGCTTTGTTGTCAAAAAGGAGATGGAAAAATTGGCAAACTTAGACCTTATATTAGGGAATTTTATTCTGAATTTTTTTTCAAAGTATGGGATTTCGAGTGGTCTAAATAGAGGTTGAACTTCAATTTTTATCTTATAAAGATCATACCCTACTAATTAAAAATAGCACCGGCAAGTTAGGGCATTTCTGGGGACGGATGTTGGCTGAAGTCAACCCAGGATTAAATAGAAAAAAAGAAACATTTTGATGCAATAGGTCAAGCTTTCAGTAACTTCCTAGTCTTCTGGATCTTGTCATGGATCATATCACGCAGCCCTCAGGACTTCTGAGATGTATCATCTTTCTTTGACTTATAGAGGTAGGTCTTGTTTCCACCAGTTACATGTGTGCTCCATGTCAGTGGAGATTCTTGCACTTTCTGTATTCATATGCCCAGGGCTTAGCACAGTCTCTGAAAGTCTTTATTGGTGACTTTTCAATTGGGCCAAACACATGTATATTTGCACACATATACATATAAACAACACGTGTACACACATTTATGACAATACACATGTACATATGTGTATATGCAAACATTAGATTTATATACACAGAAACATATGTGTATATTCAGTATATCTAGATTTTTTTTTTTGTATTTTTATATTTTGCCTCACCTACTATAATGTATTCCCCTTGAGGGCAGAGTTTCGTTTCCTTTCACTTCGTTTTGGCCTTTCCGCTGTATCTTCAGCACCTAGGACAGTGCCCAGCATCCAAAAAGTGTGTAATCGGTACTTTCTGATTTATTTCTTCATACATTTCTATAGACAGGCATATGTACACACAGTGAATGTTGAAGTCCTGGCCTTACTCATTTGTTTCAATGAGGAATGAAAATCATCACTTGGCAATCCAAAGTAGATCAAAGCTCAGAGACTTTCCCTTTAAGTTTGCTTTACCCAATGCACTCCCCCACAGAGGACAAAAAGTGGGGTTTGTGCTGTCTAGCTATTATGAAGTCTCAATTAATTACTTAACTGGAAAATTATGCATGTGTCTGGTTTCAAAGTCTCCACAGACAAAGGCAGAGGTGCCTCAGGGAGAAAAGCTGGGAATTCCTCCCCCACCTTGAATCATTGGAAGGAAGATGTGCCAACAGTGGGAGAAGAGGGACAGGGAAAGGACGATTGTCATGGCCAGATTATGCTCCAGACTGAAATTGAATCTTTGTATCAGAGAATTTATCATTGGGGAGCATATGAAGACAAGTCATAACGAGAGTGACTTGCAGTTTCATCCTCATCAGAAATGATGTTTCCAAGGGCCTATAAATCTTATTTAATGGAATGGTTTACATCCCTGTTGTGGAATACCAACTATTGCCTTGCCATTCAGGGACAATAATTAGATGCCTTATCACTCAAGGAAAGCAGTTTAAAACTCATAGAGAACCTGGAGTGCAGGATTGACTCCACACTCCTTTTTAAAGCATCTTTCCTCTGTATATACTAACAAGTGTTGGACAGGGGGTGAAGAGTGAGGAGGGAATGAGTGTGAGGTATGTGCTGCTTTTTACTCTGGCTGACATTTTTAAAAGGTGTCCTTCCATTTTCTTTCTTTTTTCCTCCCTTTCCTTCTTTCTTTCCCTTCCTTCCTTATTTCCTTTCTTCTCTTCCTTCCTTCCTTCCTTCCTTCCTTCCTTCCTTCCTTCCTTCCTTCCTTCCTTCCTTCCTTCCTTCCTTCCTTTCCTTCCTTCCTTCCTTCCTTCCTTCCTTCCTTCCTTCCTTCCTTCCTTCCTTCCTTCCTTCCTTCCTTCCTTTCTTTCTTTCTTTCTTTCTTTCTTTCTTTCTTTCTTTCTTTCTTTCTTTCTTTCTTTCTTCTTCAGCAGTTTTCATGTGGATTTATACACAATTCTTCAATTTACCCAATTTTCTAAATAAAAAATGACAGACAAGACTGGGTCATAGAGTCTCTTAATCAGGTACAGTTTCTTTAGAGTGTCAAGAAAGGGTATGTGTGGAGGGGGCAAAGGTGTGAAAACAGAAACTCCACCCCCATGACCCTTTCCTGTGATATGTTTTGTTGTGCTGAGCATGGAAGGAAAAGAAGGCCTTTGATGCTGTTGAGAACACAAACAGCATGGACTTTCTGGGTAGCTGATCTTGATCTTTGTAGACCTGTGTTTTCCACTTATTCAGTTTGAAACCTTCTAGACAGAGCCAAGGTTTCACCCTACAAACCTGGGCCCCCTGAGCACCACTGGGATGCTTTCCTGACCTGTAGGCTCTTGCTGGAGGAATTTCTGGGGTGTAAAGTACATAGAAAGTTTATGAAATGGGTTGTTTGTAATCTTCATATAAATTTCCTCAATCCTTTTTAATTTTCTGAAGTGTTGAGTGGGTATGGTTATAAATATATTTACCTGTGTTATAATTGTTATATTCAATAATTTGTTTTATATACAAATAGGCATAAGCATCTCTCTTTCTTTCTCCATATATATCACATTCAGTATTTATTTTGTTTTCCACTGAATTTCTTTCTGTATCTTAGATACTAGTCAGCACAAATACATTAAAACAACACATGTATGCTGGTGTTGAATGCTACTATACTGTTACACCTAAGAGTATTTATTAATGTCCAATTTTAGCAAGAATAATTCAGAATTGAATCAAAGAAAAAAATCCATTTCAATTGTCAATGCAATTTTGCTATCACTTTTCTTTCATTATTTACTTAATAAATTAAAAGCTACACTCAGCAAGCAAATGCTCATTCAGCAAAGAGTTTGATTGCTCTCTGTCTTACCTCATCTGGAATAACTTTTGAATGTACTTAATAACTGATACAGTTAGGCATTCAGGAGCAGTCTTTTAGAATTGCCTAGAGTGGGCTTTTCCACACAGTGGGTATACCTCTTTCCAATGATTTGATCTAAGATTTAGCCAGGCCCTTTCTTGACCACTCCTACTTAAAATATTGATCAATATGAATTTGAATAGTTCACTGAGCCTGCCAAAGGCAAATGATAATATTAAATATTTATGTAATATTTTAAGACATCATTACTTTATAAATATTATCTCATTTGATCCTTACAACAAGCCTAGGGGCTATATATTATCATTTTTTCCTATTTTTTTTAAACAGATGAGAAACCTGGAGCAAACAGAAGTTAAGTGACTTGCCTATGGTCACATAGCTAGTAAATTTTGGAGATTGGATTAAAACTCAGGTCTTTCTGATTCCACGTCCAATGTTCTCTCTGCTGTATGACTTAGATATGTAAATGAAGCACCAATAAACATGCAGACACATATCCTGGTTTATTCAAATTTCCCTCAATACTTCAACCATTGTTTGAACTGTTGATATTTGAAGTGGAGACAATGATAATTTAAGACTAACTGGACAGTTGTGGCTTATAAAGAGCTGAAATATTTTAGCCTTATTCCCATTAGACTCTGGAAAATGCTTTTTTTTTTGAACAGGGCTCCTCATTTAGCAGGATTTGGCTCCAGGTGTCCAAGCACACTCAGGGAAGGAAGGGCTGAGGAGAAGCTAAGGGGCCTTTCCTATGATCTTGCGTCATATGTACACGTGTATGCATCAGAGTTTGGAATGTGTTGTGATTGCAAACACTGGATCAAGGTGGAAAAACAGGTTTTGTTTTCCAGGGAAAGAATGTGGTTGTGCTAAAGCACTGATGTAATTACTTCTGCATAGCTCCCCTCTGTCCACTTGTGGTGCATACAATTAGATAGTGATTCTCTTCTCCAGGCAACCTCTGGGAGGCATTTATGAAATCAGTAGTCCCAAAATGACTATAAGGATAGTCAGCTTCCTTAGCCTTGCTGAGTCAGGCTCTCTTTTCAGTTTATTGCAGTATTTGACCTCTTGTTAATTAAATGCTCTTTTCTAGGGTCCTTCACTTGACGATGTAGTCACATTCGCTCATTGCAGGCGGTGACATTGCTCAAAATAAGACCGCCTGCTGCTTCCCTTGAAGAAGCTGGTGTTTAAAAGAAAATGAGTTGGGACATTTGGATGAATGGATGAGACTCTCCATTTCAGGGAGGGTGCTGACAAGCTGAAGAGTATTCGGGGAAAGAGCAGCTGTGGTCTGAGGGAATTAGAGGCTCCATTGAAATGCCTAGGAAAAGTTACCCTGGAGAATGGGAGGCCTAGGGCAAGATAATAGCTTCAAATATGTGAAGGGATGCTATGAGAAAGAGGGACTGACTGTGTTCCATTGCCATGAGTAGGAAGACTGAGAGGTAAGGGAGGTAGTGGATAAGAAAAAAATCCTCAACATGCAATCAGCTATTTCTTCTTTGTTTGGCAGCTTGAGTTGCCTGAAAGTGAAATGAGCTGGTTTTTGAGTAGTGGGATCTGCCTCATTGGGGGTGCTCCAGAGAAAGTTGAGTAGTTACTTGTGGTGAGAGGACAGAACGTTTAACTACATAGATTCTGAGCCTTTGTCCCACTCTTTGGTTCTGGCCCTGACTGTACTATTTACTTTTTAGAATGAGAACCAGAAGTACATTATGATTAGGTAAAATGACTTGCTCCTAAAATATTACCAGAAATGAATGGAGGTCTCCAGGAAGAAACTGGAATTTTTCTGTGAGATTAGGCAGCTAATGACCTAAGCTATCTAACACATTCTTGCTTCCTCAAATGAATCTGTGTTTGTTTTAAAAAAAATTGGATATTCTTTCCAGTGATGCTGCCCATTAGAGTTTCTCCTAAGGCCTTGTAGAAGATTGACTTTTGATCAGCCTGGGGAGCTGCCTTGATTCCTCCATTAAAGGATCCTGAGTAATAGGCAGTCAATCTTTAGGGGTGGCCAGAAATCATCTTCAATTGCCATGGATTCACTCTTCATTTGATAAAATTGAATTGACTGTGTCGAAAATTGAAGGAGATTGCACTTGGTGATCTGAAAGTCCTTTCAGTTCCAACTCTGGTGATCTTAGAAGTGAATAAGATGAAGTTTGTAGAAATGATATTAAGTTCTAATTAATTCTAATTCTTATTAGGTTCTAATGCATTAAAAATAAAATCAACTATAACCATTGAAGTTTAGGGAGGGAAGACTAGCCATCAACTCATGTGAAAAAGGCCTCATGCTTTCAGTAGGCTGCATGCTCACTAGCTATTCAGAGGCACCAACCCCCCAACTAATGGTGAACAAGTGTGATAATAGCTCTGCTGTCCTCTGCTTTGGTCGGACCACAGGCAGAGTATTCCAATCAGTTTTGGGGGATATCATTTAATATGCTCATATCACAGGTCAGGAGTTGGAAGAGACCTCAAACATTATCTGGTCCAAACCTCTTGAATAGAGGAGGACATTGAGACACAGGTTTGTCAGGTAACACATGTCAGAAGGTAAAGTGGAAGGGACAAGCTGAGAACCGGTAAAGCCTGATGTCCAGGTGAGTTTTTGAACTCAAAGTCATGTCTGCAGAGTAGACGTGCATGGGGATGGCCTGATTTGGCAAACAGAGAATGTCTAGAATCCATTCAGCAAGCTTTGAGCAAGCCAGTGGTTCTAACCTCTTGGGTATATAGACCTTGAAGAGCCTAATGGACAGTTTTCAGATTGTCTGTGAAAATGAATGAGAAGAAAAATATAGCTTTATTTTTATTAATCTCCAACTGAAATTTAGACTTTTATTCAATTATGTATTTGAAAAAGGAGTTATCTGAGGAGTGGCACATAGACTTCATCAGAATGCTGGTGGAGACCATGTCCTAGAAAGGGCTCATCCCTACATTAAGCACTTCCTTGAGGCTAACCCCAAGGCTGAATCCTTGAGAGGGAGACCTGGTTTTAGGTCCTGCTTCTGAAACGTGCTGGCTCTGTGAACCTGGGCAATCTACTTAACCTCTGTGGGCTCTGTAAAGACTTTTCAAACTGTAAGGTAACTGAAAAGGTGCTCATCTTCCTTCAGTGAGAGAGTGTCCATCTTCTGAGTCTCCCATGCCACTGAGATTGCAGGCCTTGTCCAAAACAACTATGTGCTACAGGAGCATAAAGTAGGTGAACTTCCAATCATTTGCTTGGTGTGGTATGTTTCAGTGGTATGTTGGTGAATTTGTAACTACTGGCTCTCAAAAAAATGTTCACATTCTACTTTTCAATGTAATCTTTATTCTGAACTTTTTCTTCATCATTTTGTAAAGTCTGGGCAGTCAACAAGACAACTCAAGCTCCAATTTTGAGCATTTCCTGATTCCTGAGGGGTCATTGTCATATTGAATGTTTCCCAAATGGCACTTGTGGGTTGGTAGAATCTGCCTACAGAAGAGTTCTGGACCTACTTCAAGACCCCTTCACAAGGTAGTTTAAATCATCATCCAAGGTATCTGTGAGTTAGTCTGCTATTGCATTGCAATGAAAAGAAAAGTAGGATCTTTTGCTATTTTTGTTTTAGTATAATCAAGAAGGATAACATCTCTTTTGTTCCAGTATTCATGGTCATTTAGATGGTCAAGGACCCTGGAAGGGTGGATTGGAAAGGCAAACAAAGTAGGATTTTTTCTGTTTTGTTTTAGTATAATCAAGGGCCTCTGATTGAATCTTACCTCTATCAACCAAGAGTCTTTACTAGGAGCAAAGTACAGAAACAAGAGTTTCTTTAACTAGAAACAGTATGTGTATTTGTACCATTATTTATTTTAATGTGATTAAAGATCCTCCACACTCATTAATGGGCCTGGGAAGATTTGTAGGAAGATCCGCATCTTTTACTAATGCACTAGTTCTCAAGGTTTGTGATGTCTTCTGGCTCTAAAAAGTGTATAAAGACTCTGAGATGAGGTTTTACTTTGGGGCTTAGTTTTTGGAAGAAGGTTTGTGTGCCAAAAGGGACTCTGCAAAGCCACTAAGCAGTGCTGCACCTCCCCCCATCCCCCACCAGCTTTGAAAACTCAGATATTGGTGCTTCCCTCTCTTGTAATTATGTATGTATGGTCAGATAGTTGCATCTGTCTGTTCATTTGTGATGCATGTATTGATTACTGTCAGACAGTTTGGAAGCACTGTCTGTTGACTTAGATTTCTCTGTTATTTTCTCTGAAGTTCAGGGTGCTGACTTTTCCCTTAAGTGAATGATAAATGTGCTTTAATAAACAGATTTTTAACTCCTCAAAAGTTGCCTTTCCTTTTAGAAAAGTAGATCAAAGACCCTGTGATAGCAGGCCCCCCTGTATATGTTGGGGTGCTCACTGATACATGGGCCTATGTTTGTGACTTCATTTATTTAGAGAACTCCTACATGCAGAAACCCTTTCTTCCGGTGAAGATGGGCAATTTATCTGAAGTTCATTAATCTTTCCAGTCAGAGAGGATGCTCATTGCCAAGCCATAGATTTTTGTGGATGAAAAACACCAAGAAGTCTGATTTGACCAGAACTGTGGAACATAGGAGATGAAATAAAGTCCAATGAACCTGGAAAAGTAAAGTCAAGGCTGGATTGTGAAGTTCTTTAAAAGGCAGACAGAAGAATTTCTATTTGATCATAGAGGTGATAGGGAGTCACTGCAGTTTACTGAGTAGGGGAGAGATATGACCAGAGCTTGGTGAAGGTACAACACCGATATCCATAAAGGGGAGAGATTCAAGGCAAGGTGAACAAGTAGAAAAAGATTGCCATATTCTGGAAACAAGAGCTGATGAGAAGTGAATGAAAGGGGTGACTGTGTCACTGGACACATGTTGTGGGGATAGAAACAGTGATATCTGATAACACCTTGACTATATGAGAAGAAAAGAATGAGGAGTTAAGGCTATATCACCAGTATTAGAACCGTTAAAGGCTAGTCAGATAGCAATGACTTGAGCTGAAGTGGGGAAATTTAGAAGAGACACAGCAAAGCAGCACATGACCGTTATATGGCATCTGGTTTGAAAAGTCCAAGAGGCAGGTGGACATGTTGAAGTGCAGCTCAGGAGAGAACCTGGATCTGGACACATATCTAAGAGCTGTCTGAAGAAAGACGTATCAGCTATTGAAATAGTGGAGAGAAAGAAAAGAAGGCAAGGAGCAAAGTCCTGGAAGGCACCCACAGCTAGAGCATATTATGTGGATGATGATCCTGTAATGAACATTGATAAAGAGTATTCAAATATAGAGGAGGAGGAGGAGAGTGAGGAGGAAGAAAAGTAGTAGAAGGAGGAAGAAGGGAAGGAGGAAGAAGAAGAGGAAGAGGAGGAGGAGAGAATGTGATGTGCACCTTCTGAAATCTAGCTTGACAAATGACTATCTAGTTTGAGAGGATTTCTTCAATCTATACTCTTGTTGTTACAGACTCCCATGGTAGAGCAGCAAGTTCAGCCAAAGATATCTCTCCGTACATTCCCCTGGACTTTTAAAGCAGATTCTTACCCTCCTTTCCAAATGGATGTGGGGTATTTAGAATATGGTGTACTTAAAGTCACCAGGCTTAAAGGCTTCCATCTCTGTCAGCTCAGCCCTGTGCTATCTGCTTGGAAATTCGGACTATTGTGGATTATCCTTGACAGGTGTTTAATTAGGAAATGGTATCCTTTGCCACCAGACAACCTTCTGAGCAAGCTCTCCTCCTGCCAACTCATACCTGCTCAAAGAATGAAAAATCTTTTTAATAGAATGCCAAAAAGAAAAGTCAGTGAGAAGAATCAGGGGGTCACTGGTTTTTAAAACTGAGAGGGATGTCAAGGGTCATGCTCATCTTGTCCATTCTTTATTCATTTTAGAGTTAAGCAATCTGAACCCCAGAAGTTAAATGACTTTCCCAAGGTAAGTAATAAAGTAAACGTTTGATTTTCAAACCCAGGCACTGTGACTCCAAATCTATCACTCTTCACACTACCACATTGCACTGTCTCCTCTCTTTCCCTTCTTCCCCCTTCTCTCTGTGTGTCTATCTCTCCATGTCTCTCTGTTTCTCTCTCATTTATATAATCTAGGTATATAAGGGAATCAGCAAGGGCCTTCTGCAGCAGATATCATTTGAACTAAACAGCTTGTGCAGGAAACTCAGAATTCTTGGAGGGTGCATGATGGAGTTAGTGTATTCCAACATGTAGGACAGACAAGGCAAAGGCGCAGGAGATGAGACACAATAGGTCACATCTGAGGAGTGAGAAGAAGCAGCTGGCCTGGACTCAGTATGGGAAGGAGGGATTGGAGAATGACTCCAAAGGTGGCTGTATCGTCACAGAAAAACATTAGGACATCTACAGAGTCCACCGAGTGGGTGATGGGCATGGTCACATGTGCATTGTTCTTCACCTGTTTGGCCTAGCTCTTTAGCAACTATGACATGCCAATTTTCAGAAGGATATTTAGAGAAATGGGCAAATATCCATGTAAAAATTTCACAAGCGTCAGTCTGGCATAGGGGATGAAGGAGAACCACTCAGAGAGAGTTTAGACTTACACAAGAACCATTCTGCTTGTCCTTGAAGTCTCCCTCTGACCCAGGGCTATTCATCTTTTTTGAGTCTCAGTTTCCTAATAAATAAAATGAAAACAATATTGTCCCTATTAACTGCCACACAGGGCTGGTTTGTGTAACAAATGGAATCTATTTATCAAGTACTTTGATAATCTTGAAACAGTATTTGCATGCCAAGTATAGTTTTTCATGTGTGGTTAAGTGCCCAGACCAACAGTTGGACTAATTATTATCTGTACTTCCAAAGTATAAACTCTGACCAACAACGGAATCATTTTCTTATGCCATTTTTTGTCACAAATGTGACACATAGGCACACTTAGACATATATGTGTGTATATAAGATAGAAAATTAAATATATTATTATGCTACTGTATTAAACCTGCATCCATCCCTCCCTCCTTCCCTCCTCTGTCTTCTATCCTCCTTCTCTCTCTCCCTCTTTCTCTCTCCCTCTCCCTTCCCTTCCCTTCCCTTCCTTCCTCCCTCCCTCCCTCCCTCCCTCTCTCTCTCTCTCTCTCTCTCTCTCTCTCTCTCTCTCTCTCTCTCTCTCTCTCTCTCTCTCTCTCTCTCTCTCTCTCCAGGGTTTTCTCCTCAGGGTTACTGCTGCTGAGAAAATGTTTGTTCTGAGGAATCTCTCTGCATTTCCCCACTCCTCACCTTGTCATTTAAACTTCTGATCTTTTCTCTGTGGTCGAGTTGAATTCAAAGCCTTTGCAGGTGAAACAGACATATTCCATTATAAAGGCTCACACTAAGGAAATTCTCTTATTTCACCATCCTGGCGGCATATGAGTTGGGTAACCTTTAAATAGAATTGTGTGCAGGAGGTCAGTTACTCCTTTGAGGTGAACATCACCCACTGAGCTAAATCTAATCACATACATGGGTAACTGCAAATCACAATGACCTTTTGCAAAGAGATAATTTTCAGATGTGTTGTTAGCCGGATTGAGAGTCCCAAAGGTGCCTACTCATCTACTTGTTAAAGTGAAAAAAGCTATCCATTCGCCAGGGTAAATGAAAATGAGTCCTGAAGCCTGCACATAGTACAGTCATAAGTTCAGAAGGCAGACTGGACATAGGGCTTGGTCTACCCCAGGTGAGCAGGTCTTCAGGTCCCCTGGTGCAAAGACCCATTTGGCTTCCATTTCTCTTCATGCTTTTTCTTTCATTGCTCTGAGCTACCCTTCCACATCGATTTACTCCATCCACATCTTTTTTCCCAAGGTGTCCCTGCCAACTCCAGGAAGAGGCTTAGAGTACGGGCTCCTCTCCTTCTTCCTATAGCATGCTGCTCATGGCCAGTGAATCCTCATCACTCACACAGCATCAGAAATCAACAGCACTTCAGAAGTCTTATAACAGTTTATACGACTTTCACTCAAAACTCCCCAACACTCAGCAAATTGGATATCTACTTGGCCACTGCTGAAACAAACATGACGTCTAAATTCCTCAAAAATTCATGGTATAAACACTGTTGTTGGTTAACTGTGTTTACATAACTAAGGAAAAAATAGCTCTTTCACTTTTACTGTTCCAGTGAATATTCATTCAATGGAGAATCATGGAAAGCCACTGAGAGTTTTTCCATTCCTTGTGGCTGATTCTAGATTCAGGCCCCCAAGGATACAATTAAAATATTAAGAGAGGGAAATATGAAGTTTGTATGTATAATCTACCACAGTTGCCTTGAATTGAAAGACAAGATATTTAAAATGCTGTTTAAACTTATACATTCTTTATCATTTACTGTGCCAGGATGTATTAGGAAGGGTGGAGCCTGGCCTTGGTTCCAGGACAGGTGGTGCAGTTATTCCTGGCAGACTGGATTGCAAAGGCTGCTTCCCCCTGGCTATAGTCCCCTTGGAGGTGGGGCTGTATATGAGGAACTGCTCCTTCAACCCCAGTCAACTTGTCCCCAAGTGTTAGGAAAAGGCAGAGCAGAAGAGTCTTTTTTAACGGTCATCCCAAGTCAAAGAAACTTCAGTCAGTGCCTTACCCCAAACAGATATAAATAAATATGCACCATGTGTCAGGTGTCCTACAAATAAGTGTTGTCTAATTGCAAACATTAGTAAGAACCGGGATGCCTTTATCAAAGTCAGGTGGGAGGGACTGTTTCCTCTGTCCCTGTTACTGTGTGAGGCATCAAGTGTGGATGCCCCAATGCCATTCATATAAGATATTTATGAAGAATTATTATTTTATGGTTGAAAATCAGAAAAGAAAATACTGGGCATTTTAAGGAAATTGAATACACAGAATCAATGGCCTGTGGCAAGGTTGGATGTTTCTTCTTCAAGTCAAGCATTCATCTTTCCACTGCTGAGTAAGCTAAACTTGGTCTGTAATTCTCATTTCTCTTCCCAACTACTCCTCCTCCCCAAGTCCCATCCACAGGAGCCCAAATGTAAATGAAGGTGGCCATCAATCCAAGTCCCTAAGTAGGACTCATGCAGAGTCCAACAACAGTTTTCTTTCATCTCCTTTTATTGTTACTGCTAGTGTTCAGTGACTCTTTGTTCTTTAATACCAGATTAATGAAAGAGGGGCCTTTTCACCTGTCCAAAAAGCCAATTTGAGGTATACTTACCATTTCTACACGTGTTCAGATTGACTGAAAGCTGCCTCAATAATGTAGTAATAACGGTGGAAATACAGGAAGAATTCTGTCAGATAATGGCCAAGGGCAGAGTGGAAGCTGGAAGGTTCACCCTTCGAAGATGAAATCAATGCATTCCATTATCTCAGGTGACATTTTGGTTGTTGCCACTCAAGTCATATCAAGAAATATCCCAAAGCTACAACCCTGTGTGATCTAATTTCAGTGCTTAAATTTAAGAAAGGTAGATGATTCCCTTAAGTAGGTCACCCATAACTTTATCTTTCATTCTATTACATTTATTTTTTTCTTCTGAAAATGACAGAGAAATTTCAGTAACTAGCCACATCTCTCATACACTATCACAGCAAATTCTGGGCCTGCCACAAATTCCTGAGTAGCCATCTGCTCTGTTGCACTGACACAACTTGATATGTCATACCTGAATATTTCAAATCTTTCTTCTGTGACTTTAAAGCTCTCTGTGCCATTTTAAAACAAAAGAGTTTATTTGAAAGGGAAGAGAGCAATAAGATTCTTTCTCTGGATTTCTAGGCCACTTTAATATTACCTTGAGGAGGGCCATAAGATGCAGTCCAAACTGACTGAAAAACATCATTCTCAGATAAATACCCCTTAGTGATGACCTGGGTGAGTAGTGTTAACACCGCATGGTGATTTACCATTATTTGTTAAGCAATATTAACTGACAAGCAGGTCAGTCTGAGACCTCAGATAAGGATGATTGACCAAGCAAAAATGTTTGAGTTTTTTCAGTCTGAAGTTATCACTGTCAAATTATCACAAAGGCAAAATGTCACATATCAAATGTATTACTTTCTTTTTAATTATTTTGAATTTTTTAAAATTTTAATTATTTCAAATAATTTTGAATAATTATTTTCTTTATAGTTAACCAGCTTGTATTTTTCTCCCTCTCATTTCTCCTTTCCAAGTCACAAAAATCAAACCAAACGCTTGGGGGCTCATTGGCTAAGCCCCACAATATCTGTTCCCTTTGATGCCCCATGACTCTGCCCTCTCTGCCAAGTAGGATGTGGGTGGCTTGCAGGCTTCATCACTGAAAGTGTATAGTCAATCTTTGTGTTGATCAAAAGTTTTAAACTTTTCAAAACTCAATGTTTTTATTGGCTTCTTACATGTTTTGTCATCATGCAAGTTTTTATCCTGCTCACTGCATTCTGCATCAATTCATGCAATTTTTTCCCCTGAAATCATCTTTTAAAAACTTTCTTATGATGGAATAATATTCATTCCATTTCTATGCCCTAATAATTCATGGACACACCCCTCATTTGTAGTTCTTACCTGCTACAAAAGGAACTGATAGATGTTCATAGTAATATATTTGTAGGAATACTTTCTTATCATGGATTATAAGAAACACATTTTTATTATAAACTAATAGGTGTCAAGAAAAAGCAACCACTAAAATTAGCATTTGTTTTTATAAGTTAGACCTGAACCCACAAATGACCAACTCTTTTCAGTCTGGAAGAATGTGGTTCCTAACTTGTATAAAATAAATCCAAGAATGCCTGGGACTCTTCATTCCTTCTCCAGGTTATGGGATTTTGTCGCCCTCATTGTGTGTTTATAAATTCATAGTCAGGGCATATTTCATTGCTCTGATTTTGTTTTCTTTCCTCCATGTGACTTTGCACACACTTCTTATTTCCCAGCTCTTCATATGTGCTATTTCTTGTAGTGCGATAGTATTCCATTACGTTGCTCTCCCAAGATTTCTTCAGGTCTTCAGCCTTTGTCATTTTCAAAAGAGAGATCTAAATAGAGGTTTGGTGGGTATTCTATCTAGAGCATCTTAGAAAGATCATATACCCTAGGGGTATACAATCTAAGCAAAGACCTTTGCTATAAATAAGTAATGATAAAAAAATTCAGTCCCTCAATAGACTGATAAATACATATCAGTTCCATATTTATTCTGGGTAGCCATCATGTTTTATTGGAGTGGGGAGGTTTGGTGGCAAAGAAGGACCATGAAGGTAAAGACTAATTATCTCGGTCTGAGGCTAGATATATTCTAAAGAAGTATGTTGATTCATAGAGATTTTAGGTTCTATTACAGGGAGACCTGTACAAATCACAGCAATGACTAGGAGATTTCTCTTCCGACTTCCCATACAGCCAAAAATTGAAACAAGTGAATGGGAAAGCAAATCATGCTTGGGAAAGAGATCACAAGATGGAACTCCCTCAGCTTTTTATTTCTAGATACATAAGATGCATTTGGACTCATTCTTTCATTCATGTGTTCATTATGCAATTCCTTTCTCTAACCTTCTTCAAGGAATCTAACATACGGTACAACAATCTTCTTTCTAAATCAACCTTGGTTACTATGGTATATGTGACTGCCTTAGTAATGATGGATAATGTCCAAATGGAAACCTCTGAGAAGCCAGTGTCATATGCTGAATACAATTCAGTTCCCCAAATGAGGATAGTCCTATCATCATCATTGTCAGAAACCACCAAAAAGCATTACCCATGTCACTAATGACCTGAGGAAACCAGTGATTTGATGCCCTTTCTTAGTGACATCAATTGTCCATACATTCAGGAAAAAAGACAGCCAATGGACTTTTTCTGACCAAATCTAAGGGGTTAATTGCTTTTCATGCCAGGATGTTCTTATATTATGGAAGAAAGATTGATATTATGGAAAGATGAGAATGAGGAGCATTGAACACCTTTCCATTTCTGCTCATTCATGATCAAACATCATAAATGCAGGTACCAGCATAAACACATATCATGGCTCAGAGTAGGGCACATTTTTCTATCAGAAGTAAGGTATGTGAGATCACACTGATGTTATTCTGATTTTGAATTCTTTAATCTGCCCCATTTCCTGTACATCACTCAGGATTTCTTTGTCTTCATATTTATCATTTCTTATGGAAGAGTAACTTTTTAATATTTATTTATTCCATCTCTAAAGGAATCATCCTTCTACCCTCTTACTTTTTATATTCTTTTTTTTGATGGCTGTTTTTCTTTAAGTATTTATTTTCCATTGTCCTATTTTCAAATGTTCCTTTGTTTCAGGGTTTTGTTTTGACAAATTGTATCAATTTAAAAAGTAACATTGAATATTTATAGCAAATAAACTCATGTATTAAATAATTAACAGTAGTTTTTTTAAAAAAAATCTTGGCATCTCTACTCAATGACAGAGAAGTTAGGGGAGCCTGGACTGTTGATACTAACCTTTAACTTATTTGTCCACCAGATACTTATTCTTATTCCCTATCAGTTTCCATCCTCATCTTTGTGACTGTCATGTTTATGTAGCACAAATTCTGGAACTCCCCTTCTTACTCTTACTTGCATTAAAGTCACAACCAAACTTGACTGACTTCTTCCCTTGGACTTCTAGGGTCTCTTAGAGATTGGGGCTTTTTTTCTGATATTCTAATGTATAATTCACAAGTCAACACAGCTGTTATCAGTGATATCAATTAGTCATTCAGATATAATTTTTAGAGAAGAATATTTTCTAAGTTGGTATTAATATAGTTGATACAAAACCTATTGAAAGAAAGAAAAGAAAAAAAGGCTGTAGCACATTCTCCCACTAGTAGATTTTTTTAAAAAAGTGCTTTCAAAGCTTTCTTCAAATTGAAAAAAATGTAATGGATCTAATAGATTTTATTTCAACTTAAAAGAAATGGGGAAAAGCGACCTCCAAGTTAGAAATGCACTTGTAGTCAAGGGGTAACTTGTTGCTTATGAAAATCCTTTTTTCTGGAGTCCTCCAGATGTTCCCCTTACCCATATGGTATGATATCAATTGGATTCCTTGTTGAGTGTTAAAAAGTGACTGTTCCTTAGTGAGTCTAACGTCTCATCAATCCAGTTCAAGCCTTTTCAACAGTTAGTGACGTTTTGCTCTGACCCTCTGATGTTTGCAAGGTTCTTGGGTCAATGTAGGGGCAGGAAGAAGACAAATATGGAAACTAGAGCTCTTTTCCTTCCAGTGTCCTAAGCAAGCAAAAGTCTTTCCTCATTGGCGCAACCCACTCCAATGCCTGCCTTCTCAGCTAGCTTGCAATTGTATACAAAATCTATAGGATATGACTTGGTTTATCCAACCAATATAGATTTACTTCCTATGTGATGTTACTTCATTTCAGCCAATGAGTTTCAAATGCTTCTAACTATATCAAGGACTTGCCCCATGTGGTGTAAAATATTTAAATGAGTGATTGATTCAAGAGATGTGTAAGCCTTTTTCCCACCTAGCTCATATCGCTCACAAAGATTCGCTGATTCGTTCAGTGGGGTATCTCTCCAATATCCCAGCAGGGTATCAAGAAGCAGTGTCTTTTCAGGTAATACAAGGGATTTATTTGATTGTCTGAGCTGACTCTCACTTTTGTAGTTATAACAAAAATTCATTGGATCATCAACATTTCTCCTTTTTTCCCCTCTTGGTTAAGGGTAATTTCCAGAAATAAGAAGAAAGTAGATAGGAGAAATGAACTTAATCTTCTAGAATGATCATAGCTGTACTTAATCCTGTGTGGCTGAACACACAGTACATGAACATGAGATCCTTCATAAAAGCCAATGGAGAGTCTCGGCTTTAGCTATGGATGGATACACGTGGATGTGGGTTTAATCTTCCAAAGGTGTTGTTTTACGTTAAACTTATCCCTTGACTTCATTCTGAACTTCAGATGTCACAGGTAAATTCTACGAGGAACAGACCAGTAGGTCAAATAGTCAAACATGCAAGACCTATTTGTGTATACTTTCATTTATACATGGCACTGACAGGATAGTGGTATAGAATATGTACCTTTCACTCCTAGTATAAGCTCAATGAAGGGGTCATGAATATTTGAGAATTGGACATCTAAATGGGCACAGCAGCAAGTAGATATTTATAAAATCATTTTTACCTGGAAAAATCCTGCTCCTTTCAGAGCGTTATAAAAAACGTGAAGAGCAACACCTCGTGTTCAAACCCCACTGCTCTATCTCCATACCATCTCTGGCATTTTGAAGACACCTTCGGAAATGCCCAGCCTTAGAATTCAAGCCCTGGTTGTAACCATGGGTATTTCTCCTAATGTGTGTTGGACTCTTCCATTTAGAGGTTGAGGCGTTATGGCGTCTGAATGTGTGTGCTCATGTGTACATGTGCCTGTGCTTGCATGTGTGCATGTGCGTGCCTGTGTGTGTGCAGGTACAAGTGTGTATGCTTGTGTGGGACTGTAATGGTGGGAGCGGGCAGGTTGGCTTAGATATAGTAGAAACGTGTGTTAATTTTTACATTGACTCATTAATTGACTGTCATGTATCTACACCAAGATTTTCAAATGAAGATATTGTGGAAGTGTAACATATGTTTCTTGTTTACTGGGCACAAACTGAAGGACTGAGAAATAGAAAAATGCTCTCTCTCAAAAAGAAAGCCTCTCTCTTTCCGCTTCTTCCTTCTTTCCTTTCTTCCTTCCCTATTTCCTTTCTTCTCCTTCCTCTCCCTTTCTCTCCTTCTTCCTTCCCTTATCTCTCCTTCTTTTCCTCTCTTCCTCCCTCACTCCCTTCTTCCTTTCCTCATACCTTTCCTTTTTGAACTCTTTTCCTTACTATCAGAACAAAACAGAAAGGAAGCAAAATTGTGGAACTGTGGGGGCTTGGGTCCTATATACCTTAACCGATAACAAAAAATAACTATGATAAATGTAACTGCCCCAAAATGACTTTGTTTTTTTTTTTCTAAGACGCTTATGCATTTCCCCTTGCTGATATGATGCTGTCTTTATTCTTTGCCCAGTGCTAACTGAGGTTTATAATTGGATTGCAGAAAGCCTTGCTGCATCTCAGTAGACCAGATCCTAATCCCAGTCAGTGTAGTGATGGCCCTTCACTTTTAGCTGGATAGCATCCAAGGTGACCTTGATTTTGTCAGTAACTAAGCAGTTGTGAGTTTGCAGATCCATGAGCAATCCACTACTGGACACATTTCATTACCCTTCTTGGCTTACTATATGAAACCAAGGGTATGGCTTCCAAGTTTTATGATGAGACAGAGGAAGAGTTCTTTGAATTCAGGAAAATGGCGTTTGATATAAGCTGAGCAGCAGCAGTGAATGATAAAATCTTTCATGCATATACTATGAGTACAATCTTAGTAGTGAATGAATGATACATATATTAAGAATTTAATTTATACCAGGCACTGTGCTAAACATTGGGGTTGAAGTACAGAAATGCCCTCATGGTGCTTACATCTTAATAGTGGAAGGTAACACATCCATATAAGGATATAGGAGTGAGAAAGAGTTATTTTGATCTAAGGAGGGAAGGAAACAAGTATTTATTGAGCACCTACTGTGTTCCAGAAGAAGCTGCCCTTTATGAGCAAAGTGGAATGGAAGAAACTCAAAAGAAACATGAAATAGGCAAATTTAGAGCCATCTCCACTTCAAATGTTCATCTGGGCCATTTGTGTCCAGCTTGTGTAGAGCCTTCTGATGTTCTTCTGATCAGCCAGAGTTGAACACATTGGACCTTGACTCCGACATAGTGATACCGTTTTGTCTTCTTTGAGCACCAAGGACGATAACGAACCAACTACGTGCCAGGTACCAGGTTAAGCACTTCAGAATTGTTTTTTTCCTTTGATCCTCACTACTCTTACAATATAGCTGCTACCATGACCCCCATTTCACAGTTTATGAAACAGCAGGAGACAGGTTAAGTGACTTGGCCAAAGTTCCACATTTAGTAAGTGTCTGAGGCTGAATTTGAACTCAGGTCTTCCTTTGTACAAGCCCAGCTACCTAGCTCATAGGGCAGGTCAGTAGAATCAAAGGGTACTTGACTAACATCCTTTGAGGATAATATTGATTTTATTACTATTCTAAGAGTTAGATTGGAAAATGGGAGTGTGAGAAGCAAAGTAGGAGGACCAGAGAAGGAACGTAGTGGATGACATGGCAAGATGATTCCTAGAGAGCACCGTAGTGGGGTGAGGTCCAGCTGCTTATGGAAAATGTCACCACTCGGGAACCCGAGTCCCACTGCAGGAACTCTAGCAGTCATGATATAATCAAATGCTTCCAAAAATGATAATGAAGTTCCTGCTAACATATTGCCTGTGATACAGGCAGGCATTGTGATCTTTCTTTCCAAAAAACAGATGTGGAAACACACAGCTGTCATGAATCCCAACTCCCCTCAGATTCCAATTCAGTGCTTTATCCATCAGTCCATTCTCACAATAGCATGAAGCAACTCACTTCAGCGGCTGTGAAAACCATAGCCAGAGGGGAGCACAAGGAAGAAGGGAAAGGTGTGTCATAATGGACCCGTGACGGTTAGTTTGCCTTGCCATGCTGGAGTCTAGTCGTTAACCATTTCATCTTCCACCCCCATAGTTTACACTTTAAAATGCCATTTTCTTTGAGCAGAAGAGTTGGTTCTGTGTGGTTTTCAAGTGTAGGCACTGTGAGTTTCCTAGGAAACGTGATGGTTGGTGGTGAGCTGCCTCTGATGAGTAAACTTTGTGGAAGGCGCTCAGCAATGAGAAGCCATTTATAGAACTCTTTTCACTCACAAACCTTACCCACCCCCTTTCCTGATTTGCTGTCAGTAGCAGAGCCAGATGTTCTGATGCTCAAGTTCCCCTTGTTTACCTGTAGCCAATGTTAGGATGAAATGTTGTTATGGCTTGGTGTGGTAGCTCAGCAGAATTTGGGGAAGTGTGACCCATGTGTCTAAACAAAGGGAGGCAGAAGGATCAACAGATGCATTTCCCAGACCAACTCAATGGGATGGATATAGATGCACTATTCACTTTTTTTCAGTTCTGATGGCCAAGCTCTTTTGCAGAAGATGTGTTTGGAAGGTGCCAAATCTACATCTATAGTGCCAAATCATCATATCTAGTGAAAAAGTATTAGGTGTGGAACCCACTTCTAACAAAAGAGTCACTGTATAACCACATCATGAAAAAGGCAGGTAGATTAATTGTTGACCTATGAAAGGGGGAAAAAAGCAAGTTAGACTAAAGTAATGTTTTCACTTTCCAGCCTGTCATGTTGTCATTGTGTAGACAGTCCTAGTGACTTGATGAAGGTTTGCCAATGGGCAAAATATCAAATATCTCAAAAACAAAGCCCTTGAAATTCTGAACATTTTTTTTCTATTTCCAGTCATTTAAACTTGAACTTATTGAGTATAGTACTATTTATTTCCACATAGCTAGAGGAAGGAAGATGATGAGAAATAATTTTCTTCAAATCCAGTTGATATATGTGACCCATCATATAGAATATGTTACCAAATGGTATTTATCACTCATGGCCCTTAGAATTTTAAGAGAAAAATCTTTTAAAAAGGAAAAAAAAAATGGAAACCATCTTCTCTCTACTCTGAATATGAGTGAGTCTGGGACCAAACTCTAAGGAATTTCCTAAAACTTTCACAAATGGTAATATGATAATGCAGAGTACTCTAATTTATGAAGTAATAGATATAGATCTATAGATCTATATATCTCCTTATAGATCTATAATCTATATTATCTCATTCAATTCCCAGAAAATACTTGGATGTAGGAAATGAATGAATTACTATCCCAATTATTATCTGTAGGTAAGAAAAAAGTTTCATATTTTCAGTTATTTGACTGTAGTTACATAACTACTCTTGGGTCAGAAGTGGGTTACAACACAGATCTGTCACAGCTCCAAATCTAATGCTCTTTCTAATACACCATGGAAGGTGCCTTGAAATACACGTTAGCCTAGTTCACCCTTAGTAGATAATATTTATGCTTGTATTTGTTTGAAAAATCTTTGTATCATTGCATTTGAACCTTCCAAAAATGCAGTGAAATCAGTGCTATTATAATTCCCATTTGACAACATGATGAAAGAGGAGCCTAGAAGAATGATCAATTTGGCAAAGAGTTCCCCAGTTTGATGCTCTCGACAATGACAATCTGCTGCCAGATCTTTATTGCTCTAATGTAGGATGTTGCTTGTAGCCTCCCCTTCCAACTCTCCCCACTCCTCCCTCATACTCAGGGGCTTAATTATGCAAATTCTCCACCTGCACATCTCCAGTATTATTGTAGCCATCTCTTCACTTCCCGTTCTTTACTCCATATCAATCAATCACTGTCTTAGCCAAAGTTTCTTCCAAGAGCTAGTGGCTTCATCAGTGTGTTACTTGCACAAAGTCCTCTCTCCTATGACATGTCCATTGGTTGCTATAGTTGATTCTGCATCTCACTCAGAAATCAGAGAGCTCAGGTAAGTGTATCGACTATCCTCAGGATCTAGATAAGAGGTGCCAGCCTCAAAGGCTTGTTTTTCTCTTTCCCCCATTGACATGTATATGGGTACAAATACATTTTTTCAAGGAAGAGCACCCCAGCTTACACATATGTATGTACATATACATATACACACATACTATATGTTGTATGTGTGCATATGTGTGTATATATGTACATGTTTTATCGATGTATGTAGACATATCATGAAACCATTGATGAAGCTGGCTAAAACAGTCTCTAAGTAGACACAGTCAAGGAAAAGTGAACAAATGTGTTGGACAGAAATCACAAAAGCTGATTTTGTGAAAAAGTCATGATCTGAAGTTTGTTTGCTGGTTTATCAGCAAGAGCTTTTAAAAACACAGTGCAATTTTTCTTTCCTTTCAAAATGTTTAAAGCAGGCATTTTCTAACTGTTTTATATTTTTCCTCCAAATATTGCTGCAGCAGAAAATAAGATCCCCCTTAAAAAGTATCTATGAGGCCAGCTCTCAAAGCCTGTTCCAGTTCTGACTTACCTTATATAACTGGGTAGAATGGATAGTGACTTTTTTCATGCCAGAGGAATCCAGTTTAGCCTTCCACACCATGAGGAAATGATGGAGATAAGAAAACCATTTACCTCCTATTGTTAAAGACAATGAGTAGTAAAACAGGGAGGGTCAGAGCTGACATAGAATCACCTTCATTAGCTGCATGGGGCTGTGAGAGCAGATGGCCTGATGTGATGCTGTCCAATTTCTGAGATGCTTAGGTCAACAAAATTTGCGAAGGGTTCATACTGCCAATGAATAGAGAAGTGAGAGCTTGAAGGAATGGAAAGCAGGGAAGAACCATGACTGATTTTATACAGAAAGATTTTGGTTATTCTATCAGAAAAAAATACAAGCTCTGCTGCTATCTTTGTAAGGATGGCCAAGGAACTGGTTTGAAAGGCTCAGAGTAGCTCTCCAAAGGAGATCACTTGTTGGGAAGGGCCTGAGGCAGGTCTGTTCTGCATTGATACCTCAGAACAGTGCCATTCATTGAGGGCACAGCTGCTC
Source organism: Bettongia penicillata ogilbyi (assembly GCA_023548195.1). NCBI lineage: Eukaryota > Metazoa > Chordata > Mammalia > Diprotodontia > Potoroidae > Bettongia > Bettongia penicillata. The sequence goes on from JAJHZJ010000010.1 coordinate 5,141,803, forward strand.
TCCGTACCATCAGGGAATCCAACTTAATCTTCAGGACTGGAGTGAAAGGGACTGCGGGCACTCACTAGTGTCAGGGATGCTGAGAAATAGTCATTGAAACTGTGCCCAGAGACGAAAATGTAACAGTGCCAAGTAAGGATTGAGAGAGGTATATATCTGACATGCCTGTGAATGATAATAGACATGGCAGGAGCTTGGAATCTTTCTCTGATTACCAGTGCCTATGTATCTCTGTTTTCTCAATTTCTCACCTCATTTAAAAAATCTTTCCAAAGTAACAAAGATAAGTAGATAAATAGCTTTCTTATGTCTATCTGTGTATGTATATATGTCTCTTCCTGTCTGTGTACACACACATACACACACACACACACACGTGTGGATGTACCCATAACCTCCTACTCTACTTTGAGACTCTACTCTCACCACTTGGAAATCTTCCCTATCTTCTACCCTAAATCTTCCTCTGTTCACTTATTGCTTAGAGTTCTTTATCTCAGAAGAACAAAAAGATTTGTCAAATCCCTCTTCCCCATGCTGGGTAAATTAACTGATTGAGCATTAAAAAGTGGGCTCTTGTGGACTGATCTGTGGCTTAGCCCATGGATGTCAGCATCTGGCACTAATGCCCACCCCTCAGATGAAACACTGCTGGGTGGATGGCATTTCATAATATAGGAAACATCATGCGTGCATCCGGCCATCTTCTCCCCTCCTTCTGACTCTCTATTTCTCCTCTGGACCTCTTGGCTTGTGGCTTCAGGGAGCCTCCCGCTGGCACATCACTGACCACATCACTGCAGGTTGACTTGGCCTTTCTGATATTTAAGGATGAGTCAGCACTTCCTCACAGAAGCATCTTTCCTTCTTTCAGTCTTGGCTTACAGAGAATTTGTTGGTTGTGGTTGTGTTGATCCTTCTTTTTCAAAGAAGACCATGACATCTGAGAAACGATGACATGATTTGCACTAGACTTTGTTTTGAGTGAGGGAGGGCTGTACAAGGTCACCAGTCTTACTTCTCGTCCTGAGTCATGTGGGTCCAGTGACCAGATATTCATCAGGATGACAGGAGATGGCCCAGGATGCAATGGGAGACCTGGGCCTTCTTAGGCTGACCTTGTCAGGTACTCATTTAGAGGAAGGTAACACCCATTGAGTGAAGTATTAAGAGACTTGGTGTGCCCTATCAGATTTGTTAACAGTACTTAGCCTAGGATACAGACTACCAGAAGCATCCCATTCAGAAGGGACATGGACAAATACAATGGGAGATAATCCAAAAGTCCCCCTCTTTAGATCTATTGTATTTCATTGATTTGACTTCTTATAGACACAGCTTCAGTTCTCTCATCTGCTAAGAGACTGCTCTGGAGCAATTCGGTTCTTTACTCTGATATTTAGAAATTGTTAGATGAACAGAAGTTTTCTCCATGGAAAATACAGAAGGCTTCTCCATGGAAAAGGGCCTCTTCATGTCCTGGGTATATTTTCAACATCTTGAGTAACAAATCCTGTTGGCTAGAAAACAAGTTTAGAGACACCTATTCCAAGTGAGGAGCCTTACAGATAGGAATGTTGGGCAAACTCTGGGTTTTCTCTTGAGGGATACATTTTTTGGGCCTCAATAAATCAAGAGTAACATTGGAAGGCAGGCAGAAGGAAAAATGGCACTATACTTCATATCTTTGCCAGCAGGATAAGACGCTGGCTGTTTGGAACTCAGTCCGCACTATATTTGCGATTTTGATTAAGTACCTCTTCATGCCCTGTCATTCTCCACTAGAGACTGAACACGGGACTTCTGGAATGCCTATATGTTCATATACTTGATCCACTCTATGGAGTCATTCTTAAGCAGCTGCATTCCCAGAGAGAGTCTTCATTTCATGAACATTCTCCCCAGAAAACCTCACCAAATGGGAAAATAATACTATCGTCAGAGTACAAAGTTTTTATTTTGAAATCAGGAACTGAGTGACCTCACCCCCCCTTTATTTTTGTGAGTTATACCATGATAGATTTAGTACCTTAAAAGTTAGTGACTACAACTCCCTCTTTTTGTAGATGAGAAAACAGAGCACTAGAGAGGTTACTTGACTTGTCCAGTGTGATAGAACATGTCTGAGGTGGGATTGTTACCCACGTTTTTGTGACTCCATTTCCAAAACTCTTCCTGCTACACCACCTATATTCTGGGAAAATATGAACCAGAAGACTTCTTTCACCAAGAGCTTATAAGACCGATTATTTATGGCTTTCAAACGAAAAATGCAGAACAACCTTTGAGACAAAGAGAGATCAAGTAAAGTTATTAAATATAACCTTTGATTATTATAGCATCATGGTGGAAATGTGAACTGTGGCATTGTCAACTGTGCTGCAGCTAACAAGGCAGCTTGCTGCTCTTTCAGTCAGCCCAGCCCAGCCCTGCACCACAGCTGTGTATGAGTTCCTTTGTTTGTGTCCGTGGGTGGGAAGAGTCAGCTATTGTCCCTGGGGAGACTTCAGTAGCTCTAGACCTTTGAATTCTTTCCTGAAAGCTTTACTCTTTAAGGGAAGCTAAGTCACATGGTGGATAGAGTACTGGATGTGGAGGGAGAAAATCTGGGTTCAAATGCTACCTTAGACACTTGTTTTCTGTGAGACTGAGTAATTCAGTAGTCACTTTGGACCTTATCTTCTTCATCTATCAAATAGGGGGTCAGACCTACCAGCCGCTAAGGTCTCTGCTAGCTCTTCCCAATTGTATGTATGTATATAATTCTATATCATGTGCTGGATTAACCAGCCTTAGGAAGAATAATACATGGAAATTAGGACTTTAAAAGGTGATCTATTCTTTTAATTTAAGGTAATTAAAGACAGAATCATTGGAGATTGGAAAGAGGTCACTTTTATCTCAGAGTACTGTTCAGTCGTAATAAATACAGGAATCCCTCACAGACACACTTGGCCAAGTGTTCAGTTCAGTAATCAGACATTATATTAGCAGTAGTCAATTGTTATTGCTGTAATTATTAAACATTATTTGTGTGTTCTAGGCATTGTTCTAAGTTCTGGGGGTACAAAGAATGGGCCCTGGTTCTCAAGTCATTCCTATTCCCATGGAGGAGACTCGTGCATGTAAATATATACATGCACATACATACATACATACACACACACACACACACACATATATATATATATATATATATGAGAGAGAGAGAGAGAGAGAGAGAGAGAGAGAGAGAGAGAGAGAGAGAGAGAGAGAGAGAGAGAGAGAGAGAGATCCCAATCAAAGGGAGGGTTTCCCTACAGAATGTAGGATTTGAACTGAGTCTTTGAGTAGCCAGTTCCCCTATTCAAATCCTTTAGTCACTGCCCATGTAGCATTGAAACAGTCACAGAGTGTCATGCCAAGAATCTGGACTGCCACATTTTTCTTGTGCTACTTGTTATCTGGATGGATAGGATAAGTTAATGACTCCATTGCTCTGAGTTTCACTCACTAAACTACAGAACCTCAAAGTTATAGGAGATCTCAGAAGTCATCCGATTTCCAATCTGTCTGTGTAGAAATACTTTCCTCTTCACACCTGAGAAATGATTACACAGCTTCTCTGTGTAAAGGACAACCACTTCCCAACATAGACATTTGGACAGCTCCAAATGTCTATGAGACATTTGAGAGATTAGTTGAGAGATGTCTTCTGCATGTTGGACTTAATTTTGCCTTGGCGATATTTACACATTTCTTTAATTCAAGCCCCTAGGACCAAGTAGGAAAAGACAGTCACTTGTGTTCAGCAGTTACCTGTACATCCTTTCATCTTGTAAATTTGGCTTCTTAGCTACGACGTTCCTCAAGACTCTATGTAAACCTCAGGAGATGGCTCTCTCTTTTCACCCTCATTCAAAATAAACTGGGTTTCTTCCTTTAGAATTCAGTTCTTGAGAGCTTTCCATCTTTCCTGGGTTAGCCTTTCCTGTAGAATTTTAGGGAGTGAAGTCATCAGTGTCCTTTCTGTAAACATTTTGAAGACTTCTCTCCCAAAGCATAGAATTTATATCAACCTGGGCCCATCTTTGTTCTGCTCTATCATAAACCCTAAAGATGATGTGGTCTCATCTGCTTCTCCCACTCACACCAGGTTTCCATTTCTATTTTCAGCAGCTGATCCATGCTCACTGGTCAGAATTGAGTCTATATTATCAGGGCCTCTCAATGATCTCTTTATATTTTGAGTACAGATAGGATAATCAAGTCAAATCAAGACTCCATTGACTGGTCTATCCTATTGGAGAATAGTCAATTTATGGTCTGTATATGTAGTTGAATATTATTAGGCTAGAAGAAATGATGAAATGGGAAATTTCAGAGGAAATTGGGAAGAGCTTTGTAAACAGATTCAAAATGAACAGAACTGGGACAGTCATTTCTACATTGATAACATTAGAGGAAAACAACTTTGAAAGATTTTAGAACATGGAGGAATCCAATGACAAATCATGACTTCTAAAGGAAGAAGACAAAGCATACCACCCATATCATGACAGAAAATTGATGAACATAAATACTGTCATTCATCCTGAACATGGTCAGTGTGGGAATGTTTTGCCAGTCTACACTACTGTGTAGTAACAGGTTTAGCACATAGTAGTTTCTTAATAAATACTGATTTTGATTGGTTAGTAAGCCTCTTTCCAGTTCTAATATGCTTGACATGCATGGATACATATATCTAAATATATCATATATGCACACGTGTATGTATACAAACATGTGTGCATATCATGCAAATATACATAGGTATGTAAATTGATATTTTGGAAGTGGAAGTTTTATTTTTCCATGAAATACAACAGAAGTTCCAACCTGTTTCATTTCCATTGGATCTTTAATCTAGACTCCTCCAACTTTAGCTGTACATTTTTCAGTCCTCCCCCCACCTTCAAAGCTAATGATCTATAAAGGAACATTTCTGTGCAGCAGAGTGTTTGCTATTTAAAGGAACACTGGAGTCCTGCAGTGAATCCTTTTGTAAAGAAAAGAACGTTGAAGCGATGCAGTAATTACCCCTAATTTATCTGTCTTGAAATATTGGATTTTGGAACTCTGGGCTTTTTTGAGGATAGCTTACACCTGTGTTGACAAAAATAGTGTTTTTTCCCTTTTCTATAGGATTCAAGCAACATGAGGGCTTTAGTTTATATCTAAAGAAAGATTTTGGCTTGGTGAGGCTATGACTGCCCCCTGATACTCTTGTGCATAGAGATTTAAACTGAGAATTATTCCCTTTATCAGTTGTTCAGCATATATTTATTAAGGACTACGGTGTGCCAGGCACTCTGTTTTGTGCTGCAAATGCAAAGAGGCAAACAATAGTCCCTGACCTCAAGGGACTTCCATTCGACAAATTGGAGTATGACAAGCCTAGGTGAAAGTCTCGTTCTTTACCCTGAGCAGTGTCACCACTTGAGGAGGCCAGTAAGGGTGGGGGATGGAGAGGTGCCATCTACAAGAAAATTCCATTCCAACTCCCCCCACCTAGTCGCACTCCTACACGACCACCATGAATCAGCTTCCCAACCTTTCTCATCAGGTACTGTGGAGAGGGACCTTGACTTGGAATCAGGAAATATGGTTTACATTCCATTTTTAGGTATTAGATAAGTGATCCTGGAAAAGTGACTTAATGTCTTAGTTACTCTTATCCCCATTTGTGAAATGGGTACAATGACTCTGGATCTATGGTCTCTATATTCTCCTCCAGCTCAAAGTTGATCTTCTGCCCCCTCTCTACCTCCATAAAGAATAGCAAGATCGAGCTTCAACAACATGAGAGGCAAATCATAGGGGACTCTGAACATCCTTGCTCCTAAGGACCTTTACTGAAGCATCTTTCAAAGCTTCTGAGGTTTCCTTCTCACTTGGCTTTTCTGTGACTGTATATGTAACCTTACAGTGTCTAACTAACAGAAGAACTGATGGCTTTGGTAAAACAGTGGCCCCTGAACTATCGTGATTTTTTGATATAAATATTTTATTGTGAATCAAATTCTTGGATTGCTTTCCTGGGTTTCAGTGATCCACTTGGATCTCTTTTGTGATTTCTAATTTACTCACATCCTTTTTCTTGTCACGAATATTATAATCAGTACTAATGATGTCACTTTTTTACAAGAAACTTGGGTGGAAAGTGTTTCACAAACTTTAAAGTGCTATATAAATGTTTGATATTGTGATATTATGATTTTTATTTATGTATTGCGTAATGCTGGTTAATGCAAGCTATTATCATTTCAAGTGTACTACAGAAACACTCCACTAGAAACAGTCATATGACATTTCAAGATAAAGTTGACAACCTGAATTTTCTTGTCACTTTTGTTGTGCAGACGCCCAGTGACTGAAAATGTTTTTCTTCATTAGTCAATTCTTATCGATTTAATTAGTTTTTCTTAGAGAAGTTTTAATCATAAAGGTGATTAAACTGGGACAAGGCAAAGAACAGTTCACAGCACAGAAAACAACACAAAATGCTATTATTAATGAGGGAAATCACCAAATTAGATCTTCTGTTTGTGGTTCTGAGTAATAATGGGTTATAATAGTTTTAATACAGAGCTGGAATGCCCATTGAGAAATGAAGGGGGGAAACGTCTTAATAGATCTAATAAACTAGCCAGTTGAAATATGAAAATATGATAGATACCTGGCTATTCATGTTTTCCATTAAACAAACTGAATTTTCTTATAAGTTGCCTATGCTATTGATCTACGGACAGCCAGTCATTTCCGAGCTGAATCCCTTTAAAACCGTAGAGCAGGCACGAATTGGTCTTATTTGTTCTGAGTACAACATGCTATTTTCAATGATTTTCAGTAAGAGTTTATTTGAGATTTGACTGTATTTGAATATATTTGTGCCAATATAGTAGATTGGTCAAATGAATTGACATTGTGAAAAACTAAGTATAATTAGATGTTATATCAGAGAATAGGATTCATGTTCCTTTACTGGTCCAGAAAGGACCAAAATAAAGGAAGTTTTGAGAAGTCTGAGGAACTTCTCCCTTTCCTCAGGCTTTAAGTAGCCTGTAGCACTCTATGTAGAACCAGTCCTTGTCACTGCTTCCTAGATGAAGACCTAGAGTAAATTCTTTTGTGTATACGTCATGCCTACTCCCATAAACTAACTAGGGAAATAGAGTGAGACCCTAGCAAGTCCAAATCACTGAAATCGCTCAACCAGGGCTTGGAAAGTCAATGCAATTGCTAACCAGTTTCATGTCTGAACACAACTGATTCATTTGAAATTGCTTTTTTTTCCCCTATATTCAATGCCTCCTTACCCAAAGTCTCTAAACACAAGCAAGATGTATAGTTACAAGAAATTCAAAAACCTGAGGGGAAAGTCACTCAGTTCTGGCAATTCTGACAATGTAGATGTTTCAACATATTAGTACACTTAGGATTGTATCAATAAATTATTTGTTTTTTGGATGGAATGTGTTATTATTCAGCTGGATGGAATTATACACATAGACTATATGTCTAGGTGATTCAGTGATAGAATGATGAACTTGAAATCTGGAAGATCTGAATTCAAATCTTTCCTCAGACACTTACTAGCTTTGTGACCCTAGACAAATTAGCTAATTAACCTTTCCCTCTGTTTCCTCATTTGTAAAAATGAGGATAATTATAACACCAATCTTCCAGTGTTATTGGGAGAATAAAATGAGATGATACTATTTTAAATTCTAATTTATTTATTTTTAGTTTTCAGCAGTCATTGCCACAAGATTTTGAGTTTCAAATTGTCTCCCTATGTCTCCCCTCCACCCACCCCAATAAAGTGTTCATTCTGATTACCCCTTCCCCCAAACTGCCCTCCCTTCTATCACACCCCTCCCTTCTCTTATCCCCATCCCCTCTATTTTCTTGGAGGACAAGATAGATATCTATATCCCATTGCCTGTATATCTTATTTCCCAGGTGCATGTACAAATAATTTTTAACATTCATATTTAAAGCTTTGAGTTCCAACTTTCCTCTCTTCTTCTCTGACCACCCATCCCAATGAGAAGGCAAGCAAATCGACACATGTTATACATGTTTAGTTATGCAAAAGACTTCCATAAAACTCATGTTGTGGAAGACTAACTATATTTCCCTCCATCCTATCTTGCCCCCCCATTTATTCTATTTTCTTTTTTGACCTTCTCCCTCCTAAAAATTATTTACTTCTAATTACAACCTCCTCTCATTACCCCTCCCTTCTGTCATTTCCCTAACCCCTGCTTATCCCCTTCTCTCCTACTTTCCTGTAGTGTAAGATAGAGATTCATAGCAAATTGAGTACACATATACCCTCCTTAAGCCAAATGTGATGAGAGTAAGGTTCACTTTTCTCCTCTTACTTCCCCTCTTTTCTCTTCTATTGAAAAGGTTTTCTCTTGCCTCTTTTATGTGAGAGATAATTTGTCCCATTTTATTTTTCCCTTTCTCCTCCCAATATATTCCTCTCTCACCTCTTAATTTTTATTTTTTTTAGATATCATCCCTTCCTATTCAACTCACCCTGTACCCTCTGTCTATATGTGTACAATCTCTTCAACTACTCTAGTACTGAGAAAAGTCTCAAGAGTTATAAATATCATCTTTCCATGTAGGAATGTAAACAGTTCAACATTAGTAAAGCCCTTATGATTTCTCTTTCCTTTTCATGCTTCTCTTGATTCTTGTGTTTGAAAATCAAACTTTCTATTGATCTGTTTTTTTCATTGAGTGCTTTCATTTATTATTGATTTATATTACATATTATTACACCATTATATAATTATATATTATAATTTATTTCATTAAATGACCATTTTTCCCCTTGAAGTTTTGCTGGGTAGATTTTTGGTTTTAATCCTAGTTCCATTGACTCCTGGAATATCATATGCCAAGCCCTGCAATCCCTTAATGTAGAAGCTGCTAGATGCTGTGTTATCCTGATTGTATTTCCATGATACTCAATTTTTTTTTTTCTGTCTGGGTGCTTGCAATATTTTCTCTTTGACCTGGGGGCTCTGGAATTTGGCTACAATATTCTGAGGAGTTATCCTTTTGAGATCTCTTTCAGCAGGCAACAGGTGGATTCTTTCAATATTTATTTTTCCCTCTGGTTCTAGACTGTCAGGACAGTTTTCATTGATAATTTCTTGAAAGATAATGTCTAGGCTTTTTTTTTTGGATCGTGACTTTCAGGTAGTCCCATAATTTATAAATTGTCTCTCCTGGATCTATTTTCCAGGCCAGTTGTTTTTTTCCAGTGAGATATTTCACATTGATTGCTGTTCATTTTTTTTGGTATTGTTTTATAATTTCTTGATTTTTTTTTAGTCATTAGCTTCCACCTGCTTCATTATAATCTTTAAGGAATTATTTCCTTCAGTGAGCCTTTGAACCTCCTTTTCTACCTGGCCAATTCTGCTTTTTAGGGCATTCTTCTCCTGATTGACTTTTTGAATTTCTTTTGTCATTTGGGTTAGTCTATTATTTTTAATAAAAATTTATTTATTTAACTTTTTACATTCATTTTCACAAAATTTTGGGTTCCAAATTTTCTCCCCTTTTATCCCCTCCCCCCACTTCAATACACTGAGCATTCTAATTTTCCCTATCACCAATCTGCCCTCTCTTCTATCATCCCTCCCTTCTCTTGTCCCCATCTTCTCTTTTGTCCTGTAGGGCCAGATGACTTTCTATTCCCCATTAACTGTATGTCTTATTTCCTAGTAGCAACAACAATACTAAACAGTTGTTCCTAAAACTTTGAGTTCCAAATTTTCCTCATCCCTCCCTCTCCACCCATTCCCTTTGGGAAGGCAGGCAATTCACTATAGGCCCTATCTGTGTAGTTTTGCAAATGATTTCAATAATAGTCGTGTTGTGTAAGACTAATTGTATTTCCCTCCATCCTATCCTGCCCCCCATTGTTTCTATTCTGTCTTTTGATCCTGTCCCTCCCCGAGTGTTGACTTCACATTGCTCCCTCCTCCCATTACCCTCCCTTCCATCGTGCCACCCCTTGCTTATTTCCTTCTCCCCCACTTTCCTGTATTGCAAGATAAGTTTTCATACCAAAACGAGTGTGCATTTTATTCCTTCCTTTAGTCGAATGTGATGAGAGTAAACTTCTTGTTTTTTTCTCAGCTCTCCTCTTTTTCCCTCCACTAAAAAGTCTCCTGCTTGCCTCTTGAATGAGAGATAATTTACCCCATTCTATTTCACCCTCTTTCCTCCTACTACATTTCTCTCTCACCATTTACCTTAATTTCTTTTAAGAAATGGTACCATCCTATTCAATTCACTCTGTGTTCTCTGTCTCTGAATGTGCATGCATGTGTATATGTGTGCGTGTGTGCATGCATGTACATGTGTGTGTGTGTATGTGTGTGTGTGATCCCACCAACTACCCAGATACTGAAAAGCTTTAAGAGTTAAAAATATTGTCTTTCCATGTAGGAATGTAAACAGTTCACCCTTGGTAAGTCCCTTATGACTTCTCTTTGCTATTTACTTTTTAATGCTTCTTCTCATTCTTGTGTTTGAAAGTCAAATTTTCTTTTCAGCTGTGGTCTTTTCATCAAGAATGCTTGAAAGTCCTCTGTTTCATTGAAAGACCATATTTTCCCCTGAAGTATTATACTCAGTTTAGCTGGGTAGGTGATTCTTGGTTTTAGTCCTAGTTCCTTTGACTTCTGGAATATCCTATTCCACGTCCTTCAATCCCTTAATGTAGAAGCTGCTAGATCTTGAGTTATCCTGATTCTATTTCCACAATACTGGAATTGTTTCTTTCTAGCTGCTTGCAATATTTTCTCCTTGACCTGGGAATTCTGGAATTTGGCCACAATGTTCCTAGGAATTTCTCTTTTTGGATCTCTTTCAGGCAATGATCGATGGATTCTTTCAATACTTATTTTGCCCTCTAGTTGTAGAATGTCAGGGCAGTTTTCCTCGATAATTTCATGGAAGATGATGTCTAGGCTCTTTTTTTGATCATGACTTTCAGGTAGTCCCACAATTTTTTAAATTGTCTCTCCTGGATCTATTTTCCAGGTCAGTTGTTTTTCCAATGAGATATTTCACATTCTCTTCCATTTTTTCATTCTTTTGGTTTTGTTTTGTGATTTCTTGGTTTCTCAGAAAGTCATTAGACTCCATCTGTTCCATTCTAATTTTGAGAGAACTATTTTCTTCAGTGAGCTTTTGAACCTCTTTTTCCATTTGGCCAATTCTGCTTTTGAATGCATTCTTCTCCTCATTGGCTTTTTGAACGTCTTTTGCCAATTGAGTTAGCCTATTTTTCAAGGTGTTATTTTCTTCATCATTTTTTTGGGTCTCCTTTACTTACCAATGTATTGACCTGTTTCTCATGCTTTTCTTGCATCTCTCTCACTTCTCTTCCCAGTTTTTCCTCCACCTGTCTAACTTGACTTTCAAAATCCTTTTTGAGCTCTTCCATGGCCTGAGCCCACCGGACATCCACCTGGGATGTCTGGGATAGAGAGGCCCCGACCTCCACGTCTTTCCCTTATGGTAAGAATATTTCCTCATCATCAGAATTGAAAGGTGGGAACCTTTGCACCCCATGAAAGAAGCTCTCTATAGTCTTATTTTTCTTCCCTTTTCTGGGCATTTTCCCAGCCAGGTACTTGACTTCTGAGATTGCTGTCCACCCCTGCCTAAATCGCCCAGCTAGTGCTTGGGGCCTGAGGTTCAAATGTGCTTTCTGCGGCAGGTGTGGCTGCAATTCAATGTGAGCTTAAGTTCTGGTGCTCAGGTGGGGGCAGGGCCACCTCCCAGGCTCAGTTCCCTCAGGGGGTTTATGTGGAGAGCTTCAGTAATGGCCCTGAGCTCCTGTCTGCTTGGGGAGTCCCGGGTCGCTGCTTCCTCTGCTTCTGCCTCTGCCGCTGCCTCCCAAGGGAGCCCGAGTCACAGAGACACCCCGCTCCCCTCTTGGCCAGCCCAGGCGTTTCTCTCACTGCCCTGTAGTGCCTGTGGGTGGAGGGAACTTCTCGGCTGCCAGAGGTTCTGTCCCTGAAGCCTGCTTGGATCTGCTCCTCTTGGCCGCAGGGCCAGGGCAGCACAGGGGTGGACTTTGCTTTCTGGGGTGCGACAGACCTTGGGGACGGCTCTCCAGGGCTTTCTGGAACGGAAATCTCTTGCACTGTGTTTCTGCGTGCCTTGCAGAGATCCAGAATTTGTGGGGAATTCTTTTTGCATGAAATTTATGGCTGTGGGTTTGGAGCTAGCATACGTGAGTCTTTCTACTCCGCCATCTTGGCTCCTCCCCCGTTAGTCTATTTTTTACAGCATCATTTTCTTCAGCATTTTTTAGGTCTCTTTTAGCAAGCAATTGGCTTATTTTTCATAATTTTCTTGCATCACTCTCTTTTCTCTTCCCAGCTTTTCCTTCACCTCTCTTACTTGATTTTCAAAATCCATTTTGAGCTCTTCCATGGTCTGAGACCAATGCATATTTTTCTTGAGGGTTTTTGAAGAAGAAACTTTGACTTTGTTTTCTGTTTGTTTTGGTTTTCCAAAGTAAGATTCTATAATCTGGTTCGTTTTTGGTTTTTGCTTATTTCCCCAGCCATTTACTTGACTTTTGAACTTTTTGTCAAGGTAGATCTCCTCTTCCAGTGGGGATACGGGGTGTACTGTCAGCTGCTCCATTCCCCCCCAATCTGTGGGCCTTGAGTTCCAGAAATAGTCACTGTCTCTGCCCCTGCTGCTGCTGAGATTGCTGTGGGTTCTTCTGCCTCCATCCCTCTCTGCTGCCCGACAACTCCACTCTCCCATACTGGTTTCATAGGCTTTTTCTACTGACCTTCCAATTTGTCCTCCATGTTTCAGGGTCCTGAAATCTGGACGCTGCCACAGGTTTGAGAGATTCAGTCTCCCCAAGGCCTGCTCAGGTCCTGTCTGTGCTGGCACAGGCCTGCCCCCTGCATGGTGTGATAGACAGTTCCTGGCAACCCTTCAGGCTGGAGATTTGCTTCACTCCATCATTCTGTGAGTTCTGCAGCTCCAGAATTTGTTTATAGCAATGTTTTACAGCTATTTGGCTGGGCTTGGGGGCAGGGTCCTAGAAAGTCTGTGCTGCTACTCCATCATCTTGGCTCTGCCCTCATGAGATAGTATTTTTAAAGTGCTTTGTAAATCTCAAAGTATTATGGAAATGCTAGCTGTTGTTTTTGGTGGCATTGTGTCTGAAAGATTGTGGTATTTTTAAAACTAAACAGGATACGAAGCTTTACAATTCTACACATAACAGTGACACTAATATGATGAACTTCTTTTTTTTTTCATCATGATAGCATCGTAGAACTATTTCTGTGCTACTAGTGTCCTTGGAAAAATTCTTTGAAAGTCCCTTTGATTCTCAGTTTTGTTTTCTTGTGCTCTACTTTAAAAATGTATTATAAGTATCCAACAAAATCATTTTTGCAGAGCATTTCTAACATAAAACACTTCAACACTGTGGGAGTTCATTGTTAGTATTATTTCCTTCAAAGGAAAAAAAAGTTATTTTTGGTAAATTGAAAAAAAATTATAGAGAAACTGAATTGTTGTTCAACTGTATTACATGTGGGTCAAGTGTTCAGTCTATACTCTATAATAATTCCCACAAAATACCATAATCTTCTATTCTGACCTAATCACTTTCAACATAGCAGTTTCATTCCCTTCAAGTTTATTTGAAATTAGCCCCATCAAACCTAATAACATACATATAAAATGGTGGGTAAGGAATTCTATAATGGATTTTGTGAGAGTGGATTTAAATTACCTCAAAGTCAGTCACTGGCAATGAAAAACCCAGGACATAATTGAGGAGAAAAGTTCATGGACAAAGGACATCAAGTATACAAAGGTTATGGTTGTTGTCCTTGGTCCTCAAAGAGGATCAAAATGATGGTTCTGTGCTTGTGTTTGACTGTGGCTGATCAGACCAAATCTAAGTTCAGAAGGTTCTACCTCAAGGTGAACAGAAAGAAACAGTCCATATGAGCATTAGGAGTGGAGATGTCTCTAAATTTGTGCACTTCATGTTTCTTTTGAGCTGCTGCAATTCTGCTTTGCTCACTGAGCACAGTGTCTTCTTTGATGTGAGCATGTCATGCTGGATGGTCATGTGCCAGTGTCTTTAATGTCTCACAATTGTTTTCAAAGTTCTTCAAAGAGTCTCTGAGAATGTCCTCTGAGAGTGTCCTTTTATCACTTCTTCTGAACTCTATATGAATATCACCACAGGGTCAAATATCCTCTTCAGTGAGCAGGCCAGGATTAGATGAGGTGAAGCAGATAATTTTAGGGCTGCTTTCTAGACCCTTTATCATGCCAGGAGAAAGGTACTTAAACACTCAGGGGGCTGCTGAGTTCCACTGATACTTCAGCCCAATGAGAAGACTTATGGCCTGGGCTCCCTGTGTGCAGGGTTGAGACTAGAGCTCCCAGTGAATGTGTATCTGATGCTTTGTTATTTGTACGTAGTAGCCATAGGACGTTTAGGTAAATAAAAATGATAAATTGATATGGGTGATGTCTTTTGACTTGAACATAAATTAGATTTAAGTGAGACAGAGTTGTGTAAAGTCTTTGGGAAGTCCTCTGCCTCAATCTCTTATCCAGAGTCATAGAAGTTCAGTGGCATTACAAAGTCAAGATACCTAGAGATGGTTTGGAATTCAGTGGATAACCTTGGTGCCTTTAATGCCTAACCAAGCTCTACACTCTCCAGAGTGTCTGCTTCTACCACCTTTCAGGTTCATTGGAAACCATTGTTCATATCCACTGATTCTGCTGGGGATGTCTTGATATTCTTGGGGAAGACAGTCCCCCTGTGTACCCTCAACCTGGGTTAGCCCATCTGCTGAGATCATTTTACCAGTGCAGCCTCTGTACATACTTTGACTTCATGGAGCCACAGATAAGAGTTGGGTGGCAGGGGGACACCTAAGGTAAATCAACAGTCCTGAAAAGAGCTCTGCACCCCTTGCACCAGAGGCATTAGTGTTGTACAGTTGTATCCAGCTGGTTTGCCATTTCCTCCTCCATCTCATTTTACAGATGTAGAACTGAGGTAAACAGGGTAAAGTGACTTGTCTAGGGTCACACAGCTAGTGAATGTCTGAGACAGGATTTGAACTCATGAAGATAAGTCTTCCTGATTCCAGGATTGGTACTCTATCTACCATGACACCTAGCTACCAGAGGTACTAGTTTTCCCTTAACATCCCCTACAGTTTATAATTATTTTATTTTTAATTAAACTGAAATGAATCAAAATATATTTGTGTAATCATTGGAAGTCTAGTTAAATAATTACCTCTAGTGGGTTCTTTAAATTGAATTAGTTATTGGTAAGAGAGAACAGTTCATTTGGTATGGAAGGTTGTGCTTTTCTAGATAGATATATTTATGGAGAATACCAGAAAGTGCCTTTTATTCAGTATCCTAAAAGCCAGATCCTCTGAACTAGGAGTAATTTCCTTCATTACAGCTCAGCCCATACAGATTTGGGACAGGATGATGATTCACAGTCTTTCACTGATGGCCAGCAAAACCCAGACCAAAACTAATGTTGGACTAAACAAAACTGGGATTCTATTTGGCAATGAAAATATGGATATGATTCTATTAGTCAATTTCCTGCTGTCCTTTTGCCATTTACTGCATGGCACTCCCTCTCTCTTTGACCTGGAGGTTCATGGAAGGCCATTGCTTGCAGGTATGACCAGATCACATGGTTTGAGCATAAAGCGGGCATCATTTCTGCTTCCCTCACCTCAACAACTGGTCTAAAGCAGTGAAGAGAGATTTAGTACCAACATATTAAATATCAATCAATTTGAGGGTTGATTGGTTTAATTGGTGGTTGCTCAACTCATTAAACCATTTCAAAGTCCTGAAGGAGGAGTGTTTGTGAAGGTGATCTCTAGTAAGCCTCAATGGAATTGCTGATTGTGTGAAGCACAAAAGAAGTCTCCTGCTCTTCTTTACTTATTCTGCACCTTATTCTGAAAAGAAGGTGTTGTGATATAGTGGGAAGGTGCCTTTTATCTCTTTCTTCCTCCCTTTGGTTCTCATCTAACTTCATTCTCCCACCTTCTTGATTTGTCCAATCCTGACCTGCCACCTCTCCCCAGTACTTACTGCCATGTTTCTCTTCCAGCTTCATATTCAACTCAAACCCACTGATGTGACACAGTCTCTTCCCTTCCTTTTCCTGTCATGCCCCAGAGACACAGAGTCACCAAGTGAACCTGTATTACTTTGGCTGCCCAGGTCTCAGTAAAGTGAGTTTTGCCGTGGATTTCCTAAGCACATATCCCTAGACTTTGTTGCATTTTCTATGAATGATTCTGATGATAAACCTTCATGCAGAGAGAAAAGCAAAATTATTGTCCTATCTCTTAACCCTTACTCAAATAATAACATATGAACAGTCAGGGCTAAAAACTAGAGTTCTGGTTTAGGGAATTTTCCAGGCTATCCATGATCTCTTCCTTCTTGGTTCTCCTCCTTTGAGTCATCACGCTTCTCACTCTGAAGCTGCCACCATCCTTGTGTTCTCCTTTTATTGGTGAGTTCTGACCCAGAATGGCCATTTAAGGAAGTGCCCTCGTTACACATGGTCACTACCATTCTGACTCTTCTCCTGAAATCTGGATCTTTTCCATTTCCCCCTTCTAGTTCCCTTTCATATGGTATCCCCTCCCTCTTTTTCCCCTCTCCCTGTCATGTATCTATACAATAGGGTTGGAATGTTTTCTCATTTTCCTTGAGGTACAGTGGAGCTTCTTTGTAAATCAAGAATCAAAACATTAGAAAAAGTGGTTTCACCACATAGATTGGAGATTCTGATGTGCAAACCTGTTAAATAGTAAATCTGGATAGAAATAAAAGATTTCAGAATAAAGAGTACTTGGGAAAATGCTGAATCTTGCATCTCTTCAAAGAAAGCAAAGGCTGCTGTCAAAATGGTCATGCCCTTGCCACTATTGAGTCCCTGTTAATTAATGTGTTATACATAATTTTCTTTCAATCAAATACCTTCTGATCTGAGCATTGCTGAGAAACAAAGCAATTGTGAACTGATGTGCTTATGACAGCCAAGAATCTGCATCGTTATCCTTAGCTTGTAAAGCATAAGCAGGTGTCATTGCTTTCCTGATGGATCTGTTTAGTTTGTGCTCCTTTCTGTCTTCAGAAAGCAGAGCTTTCATTCAAAAGCAATTGGTTTGACAATATCCCTGAATGCCCATGTATCTGATGGGCCTCTAATGTGTCACCCCTACTGGGTCATCAGTCAGGAAAAGATCCTTCAATTCATCTACATTTTGAAGGTTTTGTTGAATGTTCAAGCTTGAGAAGATTTGAGGAAATCACACCCATCATCTCTGGTTTCAGATAGGAGAGAAGCAGAAGTCAAGTTCAAGTAAACAATCAGATTATCTTTTCAGTTCTTTTTCTATATGACAAGGCATTTCATCCATTTCTTCCTTTAGTGGCTACTCCCCAGGTTCAGCTGACAGCATAGACCTTCATTCTCAGGCCCATGTCCTGAATCTACATCCAATGACCAGGAAGTTGAGTTGTATGAATTTGTCAAAACCTATTCTTCAAAGAAGCTGATATAGACATCACAGAATAGTGCAGTGTTCACAGGGCTGTTACACTTTTTGAGCAAAATCACTTCTTTAGAACAACTTGCTGATGGCAAGTTGAGACATGAACTGTGGTTTGAGGAAAAGCATTTCCTCTTAAGTAAGAGTTCATTGATCAAAATGCAAACAAAACTATTTAAATAAGAGGTTCGACCCCAGCCCTTTGAATATACGTTTGTGTAGGATAAATCATACAGTGAGTGTGGACAAAACAGTAACTAGAACAAATAAAAGTGTTGTGTCATTGAACTAAAATGAGGCACGGTTACAGAAATCAGAGTGCAAAGGCAATGAATCCAGGAGGATGTTAATCAGAAAGAAGTTGGCTCTCCAATTTACAGGAAGTATAGCTGAGGAAAGGAAAACCAGAGAGGCACTTTCAGCTCAACACAACCCAGGGCTGGTGTTTCTTTTTTAAAAAAAATATTTATAATTTCAAGTATGGATTTTTTTCAAAACCTGAAAAAGGTCCTAGTCCAAAGCATCTGTTTATTCAGTGCCTGTGGAAATAAGAACCAGTCAACAGTATCAATAGCATTTGTCTTTAATATGTAATATTATGTTCTTGAGAGTTTAGTTGAGTGGTTTAAATTAATTAAAACTTAAACATTTTTATTTTTATTTATTTTTTTAAATATAAATTTATTTATTTAACTTTTTACATTCATTTTCACAAAATTTTGCGTTCCACATTTTCTCCCCATTTATCCCCTCCCCCCACCCCAATACCCGAGCATTCTAATTTTCCCTATCACCAATCTGCCCTCCCTTCCATCATCCCCCCACCCTGCTTATCTCCTTCTCCCCCACTTTCCTGTATTGTAAGATAGGTTTTCATACCAAAATGAATGTGCATTTTATTCCTTCCTTCAGTCGAATGTGATGAGGGTAAACTTCATATTTTTTTTCTCAGCTCTCCTCTTTTTCCCTCCACTAAAAAGTCTCCTGCTTGCCTCT
The DNA here is from genome assembly GCA_023548195.1 of Bettongia penicillata ogilbyi. Taxonomy (NCBI): domain Eukaryota; kingdom Metazoa; phylum Chordata; class Mammalia; order Diprotodontia; family Potoroidae; genus Bettongia; species Bettongia penicillata. The sequence goes on from JAJHZJ010000010.1 coordinate 5,160,477, forward strand.
TGAATGAGAGATAATTTACCCCATTCTATTTCATCCTCTCTCCTCCCACTACATTTCTCTCTCACCATTTACCTTAATTTCTTTAAGATATGGTCCCATCCTATTCAATTCACTCTGTGCTCTCTGTCTCTGAATGTGCGTGGATGTGTGTATGTGTGCGTGCACGCACATGTGTACGTGTGTGTGTGTGTATGTGTGTGTGTGTGGTCCGACCAACTACCCAGATACTGAAAAGTTTTAAGAGTTACAAATATTGTCTTTCCATGAAGGAATGTAAACAGTTCACCTTTGGTAAGTCCCTTATGACTTCTCTTTGCTGTTTACCTTTTCATGCTTCTTCTCATTCTTGTGTTTGAAAGTCAAATTTTCTTTTCAGCTCTGGTCTTTTCATCAAGAATGCTTGAAAGTCCTCTATTTCATTGAAAGACCTTTTTTCCCCTGAAGTATTATACTCAGTTTTGCTGGGTAGGTGATTCTTGGTTTTAGTCCTAGTTCCTTTGACTTCTGGAATATCACATTCCAGGCCCTTCAATCCCTTAATGTAGAAGCTGCTAGATCTTGAGTTATCCTGATTCTATTTCCACAATACTGGAATTGTTTCTTTCTAGCTGCTTGCAATATTTTCTCCTTGACCTGGGAATTCTGGAATTTGGCCACAATGTTCCTAGGAGTTTCTCTTTTTGGATCTCTTTCAGGTGGTGATCGATGGATTCCTTCAATACTTATTTTGCCCTCTGGTTCTAGAATCTCAGGGCAGTTTTCCTTGATAATTTCATGAACGATGATGTCTAGGCTCTTTTTTTGATCATGGCTTTCAGGTAGTCCCATAATTTTAAAATTGTCTCTCCTGGATCTATTTTCCAGGTCAGTTGTTTTTCCAATGAGATATTTCACATTCTCTTTCATTTTTTCATTCTTTGGTTTTGTTTTGTGATTTCTTGGTTTCTCATGAAGTCATTAGCCTCCATCTATTCCATTCTAATTTTGAGAGAACTATTCTCTTCAGTGAGCTTTTGAACCTCTTTTTCCATTTGGCTAATTCTACTTTTGAAAGCATTCTTCTCCTCATTGGCTTTTTGAACCTCTTTTGCCAATTGAGTTAGCCTATTTTTCAAAGTGTTATTTTCTTCAGCATTTTTTTGGGTCTCCTATAGCAAGGTATTGACCCGTTTTTCATGCTTTTCTTGCATCTCTCTCATTTCTCTTCTTAGTTTTTCCTCCACCTGTCTAACTTAATTTTCAAAATCCTTTTTGATCTCTTTCATGGCCTGAGCCCAGCAGATATCCACCTTGGATGTCTGGGCTACAGAGGCCCTAACCTCCACATCTTTCCCTAATGGTAAGAATTGTTCCTCATCATCAGAAATGAAAGGCAGGAACATCTGTCCCCCAAGAAAGTAGCTTTCTATGGTCTTATTTTTCTTCCCTTTTCTGGACATTTTCCCAGCCAGGTACTTGACTTCTGAGATTCCTCTCCACCCTTGCCTAGATCTGCCCCGCTAGTGCTTGGGGTCTGAGATTCTAATGCTGCTTCCCAGTCTCAGGGCTTTTAACGGCAGGTGCGCCTGCTATTCAATGTGAACTTAAGTTCTGGTGCCCAGGTGGGGGCAGGGCCGCCTCCCAGGCTCAGTTCCCTCAGGAGGTTTATGTGGAGAGCTTCAGTAATGGCCCTGAGCTCCTGTCTGCTTGGGGAGTCCCGGGCCGCCGCTGCCTCTGCTGCTGCCTCTGCCACTGCCTCCCAAGGGAGCCCGAGTCACAGAGACACCCCACGCCCCTCTCGGCCAATCCAGATGTCTCTCTCACTGACCTGTAGCGCCTGTGGGTGGAGGAAACTTTGCGGCTGCCGGAGGTTCCGTCCCTGAAGCCTTCTCTGATCTGCTCTTTCCAGGCCTCCCGGCCAGGGCAGCACATGGGTGGGCTCCCCGTTGGGAGCATGACGGACCCCCAGGGACGGTTTTCCAGGGTTCTCTGGAACGGAAATCTCTTTCGCTGTGTTTCTGCACAGCTTGCACTGATCCAGAATTTGTGGGGAGTTCTTTTTACAAAAAATATATGGGCTGTGGGTTCAAAGCTAGCATATATGAGTCTTTCTACTGTGCCATCTTGGCTCCTCCCAACTTAAACATTTTTGAAAGAAGGATGCCTAAGGGACCCAATGAACCTCTAGGTAAATTAGATATTTCCAAACATCTTGGGGTTTGACAAAAGATGCTCCTGTTTCAATGGTCACCAGTTCCCTTCACCTTCTATATCTAACTCTTTTATTGCATTTTCCCTTCTACTCACAAATATATTCACGTCTCCTTTCACTCCAAAAATCCTTCTCTTAACCCTTCCAAGTCATTAAGAATAGTATGTTGATCCTTTGTTTCACTGCTAAACTCTTAGGAAGGATTCTCTATAATTGCTTCCTTCACTTACTACCATCCATTCACCCACCAGTCTCCAGTAAACCTACCTCCTGTAGCTCCCATTTGGCTGAGATAAAAGTTATCAATGACACCTTAATCTCAAAATCATTATATACTTGATGGCCAAAACCATTGGGCTTTATGTATTTCTGATCCTCCTTGACCTGTCTGTAGCATATGACTCTAATGATCCACTTCCTTTCCCATAGATACTTTCCCCTTAACTTCAAAGATGCTGCTCTCTGCTGGTGCTCCTGCTTTGCAGCTAATCGCTTCTTCTCTATGTCCTTTGCTGAATCATTGTCCTGATCCCCATCCATTTAGCTTGTATGCCCAATAAAAGTCCATTGTGGACCTTGTTCTTTCCTTTACTACCCTGTGGTTCCTATTATTTTTTCCCATAAAAATATTTCCGGGCCCAATCTTTCCTCCCAAGTTCCAGTCCAAAATCTGTATTAGACAGTTCCAGTAGGATACCACGTGAATACTTCAAACTCATCTTATTACAAAAGTGCCTGACTTTGTAATTTTCCCCCAGAACCAAGATGGACAATCTCAACCAAAAAAGTCCCCTAATCCAAACAACCATGGGAACCATCTGTGTTGGTGTAAATTGCTGGCTGATACTGGGGCCACATAGACAGAGCTAAGTGTGAGTGATGGCATTCCTCTTCTGCCATGTGGTGATCAGCTGAGGTTGGAATACAAAGATACCTTGTTTGATGCTTCTGCATGACCTACACCATTCTTAGGTTAGGTTTGTCTATAGGCTTTATTATTCCAAGGACAAGTTCTAACAGATCACACCAAGAAAGTCCTTGGGACCTAATTATCATCATCATGATCATCATATGCTGAATGACACAGTGGTCCAATATCCACATTCCCTGAAATGATTGTTACTGCCTAGTTCAGGTCTTTGGGGAGATTGCTTTCATGACTTAAGCTGTCATGCTGTGGAATGGGCTGCCTTTGAGGTGCTGTGTGTAAAGAACTGAAGACTTTATAAGTATGCACAATAAATCAGGTATAATATTCCATAGGTCCTTCACAGAGAATCTTATCAATGTTCAGGAACCTTTCCACTGGTTCTTCTGCTAATACAATATTTTTTTATTACATATAATTTTTTTATTGCATTATGATCTGAGAAGGATGCACTGATTATCTCTGCCTTTCTGCACTGGATTTTGAGATTTTTATGTCCTAGTACATGGTCAATTTTTGTAAATGTTCCATGTACTGCTGAGAAAAAGGTATATTCCTTTCTATTCCCATTCAATTTTCTCCAAAGATCTATCATATCTACCTTATCTAGAGTTTTATTTACCTCCTTAACCTCTTTCTTGTTTATTTTGAGGTTAGATTTATCAAGTTCAGAAAGAGGGAGGTTGAGGTCTCCCACTAGTATAGTTTTGCTGTCAATTTCTTCCTTCAACTCCCTCAATCTCTCCTCTAAGAATCTGGATGCTATACCACTTGGAGCATACATGTTTAGTAATGATATTGCTTCATTGTCTATGGTGCCTTTTAGCAGGATATAGTTTCCGTCCTTATCCCTTTTGATTAGATCTATTTCTGCTTTTGCTTTGTCTGAGATTAGGATTGCTACTCCTGCCTTTCTTACATCAGCTGAAGCACAATATATTCTGCTCCATCCTTTAACCTTTATCCTATGTGTATCCCCCCGTTTCAAATGTGTTTCTTGTAAGCAGCATATTGTTGGATTATGGCTTTTAATCCATTCTGCTATCCGTCTCCGTTTTATGGGAGAATTCATTCCATTCACATTCACAGTTATGATTACAATCTGTGTATTTCCCTCCATCCTCTTTCCCACCATTTGTGCTTTTAGCTCTGCTGTCTCCCTTCCCCCTCCTCACTAGTATTTACTTTTCACCACCTCCTCTTGCCGCCTTCCCCTCTTTCTTTTAGCCCCCCTCCCTTTTACTCCCCTTTACTCTTATTGCTTCTTCCCTCCCTTTTAACTCCCTCCCCTTTCTTCCCCCTTCCCCTCCCACTGCTTATAGAGCTAGTTAGGATTTTCTTCTTAAGTTTATTGTTCGGTCCTTTAAACAAATCTGATGAGAGTACCTCTCACACAATGCTCATCTCCCTCCCCTCTTTCCCTCTACTATGATTTTGTACTTCTTCTTGTGATGTAATTTGCCATTTCCTGCTTCTCCTTTTCACACCTCCTATTACACTCCCTTCTCATACTTAAATCACATTTTTTATCATGATATCATTTACTTTATACCCGTTCCCCCTATGCTTATCCCTTTTATATTTCTTAATAGACGCACAGTTCTCAAGATAAACAGATATCATCTTCCCTTATAGGGAGGTGAACAACTTGCCCTCATTGAGTAGCAAGATGTTCCCCCCCCCCCCCACGGTTTACCTTTTTATGATTCTCTTGAGACCTGCATTTGAAGATCGAATTGTCTATTAAGTTCTGGCGTTTTGGTCAGGAAACTCTGGAAATCCCTTACTTCGTTGAATGACTTTCTCCTTGCCTGAAATGTTATGCTGAACTTTGCTGGGTAGTTGATCCTTGGTTGCAGTCCCAGCTCCTTTGCCTTACGGAATATTGGGTTCCAATTCTTTCGATCTTTTAATGTAGAAGCTGCAAGGTCCTGTGTAATCCTGATTGCATCTCCTTGATATTTAAATTGTTTCTTTCTGGCTGCTTGTAATATTTTCTCCTTCACTTGATAGCTCTGGAATTTGGCAACTATATTTCTTGGGGTTTTGAGTTTGGGGTCCCTTTCAGAAGGGGAACGGTGGATTCTTTCGATGACTATTTGGCCCTCTGAATCTAGTGCTTCTGGGCAGTTTTCCTTGATGATTTCCTGGAAGATATTGTCCAGGCCCTTTTCTCCATCCTGGGTTTCTGGCAGGCCAATAATTCTTAAGTTTTCTCTTCTGGATCTATTTTCCAGGTCAGTTGTTTTTCCAATTAGATATTTTACATTTTCTTCTATCTTTTCATTCTTTAGATTTTGTTTAACTGATTCTTGCTGTCTCATTGAGTCGTTAGTTTCTACTTGCCCAATTCTAATCTTCATCACATTGTTTTCTTCTGTTAACTTTTGTATCTCTTTTTCCATCTGCCCAATTTTTCCTTTTAATAAACTATTTTCTCCAGTTAATTTTTGTACTTCCTTTTCCATTTGGCCTTTCAGGAATTTATTTTCTCCAGTTAATTTTTGAACTTCTTTTTCCATTTGTTCAATTTTCCTTTTCAGGGAGATGTTCTCATCAGTGAATTCTTTCTTAATAATTTTAAAATCATTGGCTAGTTTATCTTCTATTTCCTTCTTCAGCTGTTCCAGGAGAGCTGCTTGTGCTTGCGAGTAGTTCATAGCCCCTTCTGAAGTTTCAGATGGAAGTACAGTCTCAGCTGTGACCTCTTTGGGGCTTGTGTTTTGGTCCTTATCCCCATAGAAAGATTCTATGGTTCTTTCGGCCCTCTTCTTTTTCCTATTCATGATTTTGATTGAGTGTTGTGGCTTCTGGTTCTCTCAGTCAGAAGCTGGAGAACTTTTTGGTGAGCTGATGTGTGAAAAAGCTGAAAGCAGGTATTTTTTTGGTGTTTCCCTGATCAGGCCTGGGTTTAGCTTGTTAAGTGTGGAAAAGGAGTGGTCTGGTCCCAGGAGATTTCTTTAGCTGAATTGAGGCAAAGGCAAGCTCAGGGGCTGGTAATCCCAACTGCCCTATTGTCTTTCTGATTCCCCTGGACAGCTGAGGCACACCTAGATGCTAATGCGTGTTCCCAACCCTCCTGGGGCTCCTCTCCTGGCGCTGAGGCTTGCCTGGGTCCTAGTGCAAATCCTCTCTGCCCTGGGTCCTCTGTCCTTCCGGTTTGCCTCTGCCACCGTATGAGGAATCCCCCTTAGCTATTTTCCTCGTCTCAGGTGTTATGAGACTATTGGTCTCCTTCTTGTAATTCTACTGATCTGGGATTTTTCTGGGGAGATATTTTTATGGTTCTTTCACGGTCATCAAGGGGGAAGGAGAGAGCATTAGCTGATTACACCGCCATCCTGACTCCCGGAAGTTCAAGTAAGTGACTCACCGGAGTTTGATCTTCGGGCTGAAGGTCCCAGGAGATGCTGCGCTGATATCGGGCGCTCCGAGGCTCTCACTGACTCGGTTGGGCTTGTCTCCCGCCCCGTGTGCCGCTCCTCTGGTTCCGCCCACCACTCAGGTTTCTCGGATCTCCTCCGCTCCGCTGCACTGGCCGTGCTGCGCTGGCCACGCTGCGCTGTGCGCTGTGGGCTCACCCCCGCGGATCAGATCCTTCCCGTGGACCTTCCAGCCCCACCTGAGCTCCGAATCTGTCACCGTCTGTCTCCCACTCGATTCCGCACCTCCAAAATTTGGTCAGATTCTCCTTTCAGAGATACCTGGACGAGTTTGACCGAGAGCTCAGGTGAGTCGCTGCTCTCACTCCTCCATCTTGGCTCCCAGTAAGAAAGATTTCTGAGCAGCAATGAGGGTACAGGCAAAACTGTCCAATATAAATTTGTAGTGGATCCAGTAAGAAGGGCCTTGTGATTTTCTTCACCTTCATTCAGCAGCACAATTCCGGCTTGGTGATGAGGTTGTAAGAAAAGAGTCACGGGAAGCGGAGAAGGATAGACCAATTCTCCTGCTAATACAATATTAAGCCAACATTAATATCATTTTATTATCTTTACTTGGGAACCAACTTTGTTCCTTACAATCAGGTTTTATCTTGACAAGCAACTTAGGATCATAAAATACATGGTGCATTTCTCAAATGAAGTCAAGTTTGATCAATTCCCATTAAATCTTGAATTCATTTCACTGTCCATTTCTACTGCATCTTTGTTTGTTTAGATCTCTATCTCTGTGTATCTATATATCCGGTGAATAGAGAGAGAGATGTAGACAGAGCTACTGTTAAAAAGCCAGCTGTCTACCCCTATGTGTGGATGACTTCCACTCCCACCACACCTCCACCCCCCACCCCCAGGCTGCCCATCTTTGGTTTGACTTTTAAAGCCATTAACAATCAGGTCACTTCCTACTATTTCAGGCTGTTCTGACTTTAGTTTTCTCCACATACTCTGTAGTCTGGCTACACAGGCCTGCTTCCTGTTCATCCCACATGATGCTCTAGTTTCTGACAATATGACTCTCCTGCCATTCCCCCATCCTTGGAATGCTTTCCCTCCTCACCTCCATCTATCAGCTTCCTTGGTCTACTTCACAATTCCGTACAACTTCCATCTTCTGCAGGAAGACTTGCCTGTCCCTCCTCTCACTGCTAAACTCTTTCCTCTGAGATCACATTCCATCTATTATACACACCCATATGTGAATATGTATAGACATATTGATACAGGTGTGTATGTATATATGTATGTATGTACATATATAATATGTGTATATATATGCATACACATATGTCTCTCTATATACACACAGACACACATGGAGAGAGTGAGAGAGAAAGAGATTATTATTGGTATGTTGTCTGCCCAGTTAGAAGGTGAGCCCCCTGAGGGCCAGGATTTTGATTTTCCCTTTTTTATACCCCCAGTGCCTAGCACATACTAGTGGTTTTATTTGTAATTATTGATTAATTGCATACTGCAGATCACAATCTGGTCAATATGATATAGTCTCCTCCATTTGTGTGTCTAGGTGTATGTGTGTGTGTGGGGGGGTGTGTGTGGCAAAGCTGATGCCTTCTGACTGGACCAAATTGAGGAGATGCTGTAATGTTCAGGAACTTGACATCATCTGTAAACTGTGAGCACCAAAAAGGGGTATTTATATCTTATCATCTCACATCATGTCATATCATATATCATATCATATCACAGTAATTCATTTTTATACTTATAAATGTGAAGTTTTTCAATAGCAAAGAATACTATGCTATGCAGGCATCTTAACTGGCTCAAGGTTATGTGATTGTATTTCTGAACTTTAGAACAGCTGATATTGAGTATGAGTTAAGTCAATGGCTTCACATTTTGTAGGGAAACAAGATAATGGCTTCTAAAAACAACACTTTGTGGTTTGAGAAGTTTAGTTCCTAAAATGTCAGTGATTAGCCCCCAGTTTTGTACTCTATATATCGTTTTATTTTACTTATGTTTTAAAGCAAATCAGAGACCAAACTTAAGGAAGAGAGAGCCTAGAGGAGTAGTGAGCTGGGAAGGATGAAAGTAGGGGAAAAGGATCTCTTTGTTTTAGGTTGTTTGTGGCAGCTCTCTTTATGGAGCAGAAAAATGGGGTTTGAAGGGATTGTGGAATGGCTGAGGAAATTGTGCTGTGTGATTGTGAGGGAGTGTTGCTGTGCTGTAGGAAGTGATGAACTCCATAGTTTGGGAGGAACACTGAGGGACTGCATGGTGTGGGTGATGCCAGTAGAATGTTGTATCCAGTAAGAGCAATATTGTTTTAAGATTAACTTTGAACCAATGAGTTATTTTTGACTCTTATAAATAGCCAAATTAAATATGAAGAACATATAAAGACATTATCTGAATCCAGAGAAAGAACAGATAAATAGATATTTGTATAGAATAATTTTACATATGTACATTTGTATGTATACATGCATTGTATGTATACATGTATTTCATGCGTGCATGAAAATTTTATTGCATATTTGAAAGCAATAGCAACTCACACATAGTAAGTTTGAAATTTCATGTATACTCATTATTTTATTGTCCTATATTATGGAAATGTTTCTTTTATTCCATAAATTAAAATGAAATTTAAAAGAAACCCTAATTCATTAAATGGCACGACCCTCTTGACAAGTTTTTTTTTTTTTTTATTTCATTTTCCCTAGTAGTTTATCCAGTGACTGAAATTCGAGTTTCTATTTGTATTGAATGGTCATCATTCTGTCTCAAGTTACAGGAACATTTTTCTTTGCTGTGGTAATGCAATGGCAGCTTGCTTGTCTACAGTTTTGACAAACTTTAGTCACTGATTTCATTGAGGTATCCTCTCTCATTATTACTCATCTGAATGAAAATTTCAGTCTCCATTTAGTCTTGAAATAGAATGGAGTTCAGAGCTTATGTCAATTTGCTCATAAATAACACAACTGAAGGAAAGACTGAGTACTTCAACCCCACATTTCTGAAATGCAGGAAATCAAAATGAAGAGTTCAGCACAAATATACATAGACTTTTCACATTATGATTGTATTAATAGCTTTTCTTTTTTTCTTTTGTTGCCAAAAGTATAGAATATCACTGTGTTTAATCTTGATTTGAATCCTAATTAGCCATAATATTGCCCCTCCTCCATAGAGAACAGAGGCAGATAGAAACAGCTATTATGATTGAGTATTCCATAGGTGCCAGACCCACTGCACCCCACCCTAAGACTCCTAAGGAATTTTAGCAAACTATTATGCGCATCATTGTCTCTTATGCTCATAATTGCTTCATTACAAAGATATTTGTGATGTGTTAGTACATTTGAAAAAGGATCCAAGGTGTAGACCTGGAATTGATAAAAAATGTTTTATTCTAAACCCTTCATTTCACAGATGAGAAAACTGAGGCCCAGTGAACAGATAGGATTTCTCCAAAGACACATATGGAACAATTTTAACAATAACAACAAGAGTGAACATTTATGTAGCAATTGAATTTTGGAAACCACTTTATCCTTACAATCATTTTTTATGGCAGAAACTATTTTAATCTTCTTTTACAGGTAGGGGAAACTGAGACTGAGACAAGTTATGTGACTTGCCCAGTTTCATAGGGTTATTAAGTTTCTGAGGAAACATTTAAATTCAGTTCTTCCAAATTAAAAATCCAGTTCTCTATCCATTATGAAACCTAATTTTCTATACATTAAAGCAGCAGGGTAAGTAGATGAGATGGGGTTCAAGCCTTTATTATCTCCATCCAGATCCTGTTGTCTTCTTTTGCACCATCTCATCCCTCCTCATTCTGTTACCATTTGCCCTCCAGCATAAGACAGTGCTAACCCCAACTCCTCCCTAATCTCTAAGTCAGAACTGAGTTAAGATTCCCTGTAATAACCATAGGCAATGTTTTCCCTCTAAGGGAGCAAAAGAAAAGTCAAGAAGCTGGGTGAGTAATGGCGTTGCTTGGCACACACACTTTTGTATCATTCTCTGCATATTATTGATTGCATCTTTCCAACAAAATTTGCAAAGTAAGATTAAGTAATATTTAGTTTACATTAATTTCTATTCCTTGGGATCTGGATATAAACTCATTTCAAATTTCTAGAGTATTTTATTACCATTGCCCTCCTTTTCCCCAGAATGGATATGATAGAGCTATCCTTGGCTTCAAAGAAACCAGGCAAACTGTGAAAGCTTACATCACTCAGTATATCTGTATATTTCCATCTGGGCATATTTCCAGGTATTCAAATGTTTGACACACATAAACAAAACAGTGGACTATTGACTAGATTTTTTACTTCACCCAAATCACTTGCCCTCACATAGACAGCCAAGATGTACACCTTACACTTCTGAAAGAGAACTGTAATTATATATGCATGCACACACATATGTGTATATCTATCTATCTGTCTGTCTGTCTGTCTGTCCGTCCATCCATCCATCCATCCATCCATCCATCCATCCATCCATCCATCCATCCATCCATTCATCCATCCATTCATCCATCCATCCATCTATCTATCTACTATCTGTCTGTCTATCTATCCTGTCTGTCTGTCTATCTGTCTTTTTGTCTATCTGTCTGTCTATCTATCTATCCTGTCTATCTGTCTGTCTATCTATATGTCTGTCTATCTCTCTCTCTCTCTCTCTATCTGTCTATCCATCCATCCAATCATGCACCCATCCATCCATCCATCCATCTATCTACTATCTATCTGTCCTGTCTATCTGTCTGTCTATCCATCCATCTATCTATCTATCTATCTATCTATCTATCTATCTATCTATCTATCTATCTATCTGTCTATCTATCATCTATCCATTTATAGTACAAAATGAGACCTAATAAGAACTCTCATCACCATTAGAATATTTACATCATTAAGTCATTTGGTTAACACTGTGGGAAACTGCAAAAGAAAAATTTAGATACTAGTGAAACTAAGGAATATGATGATTTACTTTATGGCATAGACATTTGCTGTCAAATACTTCAGCATATTTTTTAGCTAATCTGTGACTATTTCCTCTGATGAGATTATGTCCTATAAATACCTGCCTATCCTGGGTAACCCGTGTCCATGTACTCACATTAGTCTGCTACAGAGGGACTATTCTATCTTCTGCGAGAAAAATACAAATTTTAAAAAAGAAAAACTCCTCAGGCTATTGAAGAGTTGGAAAAAATGTTAAAATTTAGTACAATGATTAAACGGAGCATCCTGGTATTTGTAACATGGAATCACAGGAGTGTAGATTTTGAGTTAGGTGGGACTTGGGAGATAATTGAATCCAATCTCCTCATTTTATTCTGAAGCGATTACAAGATCAATTTGTCTGAAGTATAGGTCATTCCACCCTCCCACCTACCTTATTTCTCATCATTGTGGAGGGCACCATCACCCTCCCATCCATTTAGATTCACAACTCAAGTGTCATCCTTGATTTCTCATTCTAACTCATCCCACATACCCAATATGTTGCCAAGTCATATTTCTATCCTCAAAACATTTTTGTGTAGGTCCCCTTCTCTCCATTTACCTAACCTCAACCCTATTTCAGCTCTTCATTAATTCTCACCTGAATTACTACAATAAATATCTCACTGATTTTCCTGACTTTTGTCTCTCCCTACCCCATTCATTCTCCACTTGCCTGATAAAATGCATTTTCTAACACATTGTAAGCTTTTGAATGTTTTCAGCCTCACTAAAGCAAGTTTAATTGTGAAACATTGTTTCTTCTTTTACCTTCCACACATTGATCTTTTATGTTTCCTTCAATTTTGTCAGTATTGATGATATAGGCTTCTCTCTCTTTTTTTTTGAAGGCAAGAGGCAAGGCAATCAGGTTTAAATGACTTGTCCAAGGTCCCATAACTAGTAAGTGTTAAGTGTGGGAGGCTGGATTTGAACTCAAATTCTCCTGATTCCAGGACTGGTTCTCTGCTCACTGTACAACTTAGCTGTCCCAATGATATACTTATCTAATCTTTGTTTAGCATAATGTTAGCATAGAGGTGTACCACATAGGGTACTGGAGTCAGGATACGACAAATTATCTGGAGAAGCAAAGAGCAGAGTAGAATCTAATAAGCTGAAATTTAATAGAGGGAAACATAAAGTTTTCCACTTGGGCTAAAAAATTGATCTGAATTGCAAGGCAAGGGAAACATGGTTAGAGGATCATTTGTGCCCCAAAGGGTATGTTTTGATGGCATCCTAGCTCAAATTGAGTCAGTCTGGATATGGTGACCTAGAAAGCTAATAGAATCTTAGGCTGTGCAAAGGGATGAAGATCTGAGAGGTCATGAGATTTTAGGCTCCGCACTATAAGAGATCTTTTTTGTTGTTGTTGTTTTTTGTTTTTTTAATTTTTATTTATTTAACTTTTTACATTCATTTTCACAAAATTTTGGGTTCCAATTTTTTCTCCCCTTTTTATCCCCTCCCCCCACCCCAATACCCCAAGCAATCTAATTTTCCCTATCTCCAATCTGCCCTCTCTTTGGTCATCCCTCCCTTCTCTTGTCCCCATCTTGTCTTTTGTCCTGTAGGGCCAGATGACTTTCTATTCCTCATTAACTGTATGTCTTATTTCCTAGTAGCAACAACAATACTAAACAGTTGTTCCTAAAACTTGAGTTCCAAATTTTTCTCCATCCCTCCCTCCCCACCCATTCCCTTTGGGAAGGCAGGCAATTCAATATAGGCTCTATCTGTGTAGTTTTGCAAATGACTTCCATAATAGTCGTGTTGTGTAAGACTAACTGAATTACCCTCCATCCTATCCTGCCCCTCATTGTTTCTATTCTGTCTTTTGATCCTGTCCCTCCCTGAGTGTTGACTTCAAATTGCTCCCTCCTCCCATTGCCCTCCCTTCCATCATCCCCCCTCCCTTGCTTATCTCCTTCTCCCCCACTTTCCTGTATTGTAAGATAGGTTTTCATACCAAAATGAGTGTGCATTTTATTCCTTCCTTCAGTCAAATATGATGAGGGTAATCTTCTTGTTTTTTTTTGTTTTTTTTTCTCAGCTCTCCTCTTTTTCCCTCCACTAAAAGGTCTCCTGCTTGCCTCTTAAATGACATATAATTTACCCCATTCCATTTCACCCTCTTTCCTCCCCCTACCTTTCTCTCTCACCATTTACCTTAATTACTTTTAAGATATGGTCCCATCCTATTCAATTCACTCTGTGTTCTCTGTCTCTGTATGTGCTTGCATGTGTGTATGTGTGTGTGCGTGCATGTGTGTACATGTGTGTGTGTGATCCCACCAATTACCCAGATACTGAAAAGTTGTAAGAGTTACAAATATAGTCTCTCCATGTAGGAATGTAAACAGTTCACTTTTGGTAAGTCCCTTATGACTTCTCTTTGCTGTTTACTTTTTCATGCTTCTTCTCATTCTTGTGTTTGAAAGTCAAATTTTCTTTTCATCTCTGGTCTTTTCATCAAGAATGCTTGAAAGTCCTCTGTTTCATTGAAAGACCATATTTTCCCCTGAAGTATTATACTCAGTTTAGCTGGGTAGGTGATTCTTGGTTTTAGTCCTAGTTCCTTTGACTTCTGGAATATCCTATTCCACACCCTTCAATCCCTTAATGTAGAAGCTGCTAGATCTTGAGTTATCCTGATTGTATTTCCACAGTACTGGAATTGTTTCTTTCTAGCTGCTTGCAAGATTTTCTCCTTGACCTGGGAGTTCTGGAATTTGGCCACAATGTTCCTAGGAGTTTCTCTTTTTGGATCTCTTTCAGGTGGTGATCGATGGATTCCTTCAATACTTATTTTGCCCTCTGGTTCTAGAATGTCAGGGCAGTTTTCCTTGATAATTTCTTGGAAGATGATATCTAGGCTCTTTTTTTGATCATGGCTTTCAGGTAGTCCCATAATTTTTAAATTGTCTCTCCTGGATCTATTTTCCAGGTCAGTTGTTTTTCCCATGAGATATTTCACATTCTCTTCCATTTTTTCATTCTTTTGGTTTTGTTTTGTGATTTCTTGGTTTCTCATGAAGTCATTAGACTCCATCTGTTCCATTCTAATTTTGAGAGAACTATTCTCTTCAGTGAGCTTTTGAACCTCTTTTTCCATTTGGCTAATTCTGCTTTTGAAAGCATTCTTCTCCTCATTGGCTTTTTGAACCTCTTTTGCCAATTGAGTGAGCCTCTTTTTCAAAGTGTCATTTTCTTCAGTATTTTTTGGGGGTATCCTATAGTAAGGTATTGACCCGTTTTTCATGCTTTTCTTGCATCTCTCTCATTTCTCTTCCCAGTATTTCCTCCACCTGTCTAACTTGATTTTCAAAATCCTTTTTGAGCTCTTTCATGGCCTGAGCCCACCGTACATCCACCTGGGATGTCTGGGATACAGAGGCCCCGACCCCCACATCTTTCCCTGATGGTAAGAATATTTCTTCATCATCAGAATGGAAAGGCGGGAACATCTGTACCCCATCAAAGTAGCTTTCTATAGTCTTATTTTTCTTCCCTTTTCTGGGCATTTTCCCAGCTGAAATTCCCGTCCACCCCCGCCTAGATCTGCCCAGCTAGTGCTTGTGGTCTGAGATTCAAATGGGCTTTCAGCGGCAGGTGTGGCTGCTATTCAATGTGAGCTTAAGTTCTGGTACTTGGGTGGAGGCAGGGCCACCTCCCAGGCTCAGTTCCCTCAGGGGCTTTATCCAGAGACCTTCAGTAATGGGGCGGGTGGGGGCAGGGCAGTCTCCCAGGCTCATTTCCCTCAGGGGGTCTATGGAGAGACCTTCCATAATGGAGCTCCTGCTTGTTCCGGGAGTTCCAGGCCTCTGCGCTGCCTCCAGAAGGGCCCCGAGCCACAGAGACACCCCGCTCCTCTCTCGGCCAGCCCAGACGTCTCTCTCACTGACCTGTATCGCCTGTGGGTGGAGGGACCTCCCCGGCCACCAGAGATTCCGTCCCTGAAGCCTGCTCTGATCTGCTCCTCTGGGGCCACGTGGCCAGGGCAGCACAGGGGTGGACTCCGCTGTCAGGTGCACGAGGGACCCCTGGGGATGGCTCTCCAGGGCTCTCTGGAACGGAAATCTTTTCCACTGTGTTTCTGCGCTCCTTGCAGTGCTCCAGAATTTGTGGTGAGTTCTTCTTGCAGGAAATATATGGGCTGTGGGTTCGGAGCTAGCGTACGTGAGTCTTTCTACTCCGCCATCTTGGCTCCACCCCCCTAGGCATTCTTTAAGGGGGTGAGAGGTGGGATGTTGGGCAAAGGACCAAAGTTTTCTGACAACTCCAGCTGTTCCAAAGGAGAATAGACTTCCTTAAGAATTTGTCCCCATGGAGGTCTTGTAGCTGAGGTTGGTTGGTCATTTGCCAAAGGCACAGAAGAAGGGAATTTTTTCAGGTGTGCTTTGGACTAAATCAGGAATAGAGAAGGTGTGACCTTGAGGCCACAGTACCCCACACCTTGAGTAGATGGTTGCCGAGGTCCCTTGCATTCCTGAGATTCTGTGATTTGATAAATGTGGTCTTAGGTGGGCTTTCTGAAGTCAGAGGAAACCTAGCTACTCCTCTCTCATGTGACAGCCTTTCAAATAGTTAAAGGCAACAATCCTGCCTTGTCATCTAAATCCTTGCCAAATGGTGGTTTCCTTATGGCAGCTTTCTTATTCTTGAATGATTTCTGTACTTAAATGGGCTGCTGTACCTTAGTTTAAGAAAAATAAAACACATAAATATTTGGATTCATGAGACAGGGAGTGATTATTTTCAGAAGGATTCCAATTTAATTTTATTTAAATGGTGAAAATTTCAGGTGCATTCGAAATAAGATAGAATTACTGACCACTTCACTTAAATAGCATTTTCTTCTATAGTCAAAATTTTAATGATCAAGCTGTATTAACTTGTGTCACTTAATTTTAATGGCTATTTAAAACATTTGCAAATAGGATAATTTTAAGCCAAATGAGATAAAAATCCTCTTCACCTCACCTTGGAAACATCGACAGAAGTAGTGTATGGATCTTATATGTTCAGAACTCTGTGCTGGGCACTTTGGAAGAAGTGAAGATCAACTGAAACATGATCTGTTCCCTGATGGAACTAAGAACCCCACAGGGTACACAATGTGTGTACAGGTACACAAGTCATTGTAACATAAAAGACAATGAGGGAGGGGCAGGGTATTTAGGTGTTACATGAGGTCCCTGTGAGATTGGTCATTGAGGCCTGATTGAGGTAGACTTTGAGCACTACATTGAAGGATAGGTAGGAGTCTGATAACCCAAGTTAGTTTAAGGATATTGCAGGTATTGATAATGACTGAGGCAATGAAAGGGAGAGGCACAAAAGGACAGTGAAAGGTACAAGCTGGGCCCCTGAACATACTCTTTGAATCCAAACCCAATATCACACTTATCACAGTGCCTGGCACAGAGTAGCCACTTAGTAAAAGATAGTTAAAAAAAAATATACAATGAACAGAAAAAAAGAAAGAGAAAGTTCATACAAGTAGAAGAGACTAAATAAACTAGGAAGAATGAAACATGCTTCCTTTTTCTTCAACTTAGGATAGGTAAGGATGAAATGACAAAAGTATTTTTCAGGGTGCAGTAAGACAAATTAATAAAAATTCTGCAGGAAGCTGCTTGAACACTGGCCTTTAAAAAAGGTCAGCATTAATGAGTAGAGTATTTGGTATTACATTTCCCCCATCCCTCTATATCATTCACAAGATAGGAACTCTCAATGCTACCTTACCCTCCCCCCACCCAGTTTTGCTCTGTTTAGCTTTTGTTTATAATTGTGCAGCTGGCTTCACTCTAGCTTTCTCCAGTGTTTCACAAGATGGCATGAATTCTATATTCCTTTTTTTTCTTCCATTGAATATGTTTATGTGACAACAAGAAGTAATTCGTTGGACTTTGGATGGCAACATCTTTACATGGGAACAGATTCTGGTTTAAAACAGCTCATTCGAACTTGTGCTTCCTCATGTTCCGTTGTCTGAGTACGTCCAAAGCCCCTGTGAATGATTATCATTGGACAGCATCGGAACCGTTGATTTAGTTTAGCTGATTTTAAAATTAATAGTTATGTCTTTTGGCTACATTCTGCTGAAATTCACCACTTTTCTCTATGCGTGCTTCACCTTCCAGAGATCCATCTCATAGAACAATTTTGTTTCGAAAGAAAGGAGAGAAAGGGGAAAATTAGCTCAACAGATCAATATAGGAAAAAAATCTGTCAATATATGAAATGTTCTACATTTGGGGAGATTGCTACCCCAAACCTCTGAAAAGTAGTGTGTGTGCGCATGTGTGCATTTGTGTGCATGTATGTATTTCTGTGTGTATGCATGTGTTTGCATGCGTGCATATGCCTGAATGTGTGTTCATGTGTGTATGTATGTTAGGGGGACTTAGCTCTCATATGTCTTCTTTGGGGCCATGCTTATTTTTTAAACTTTTCCAACATTTGTTTTCACTTGTTGGGTGGTGGGGGTTCTTCACATTTGCACTGTTGTAGTGATTACGTGTATTATTTCCCTTTTTCTATCTACTTCACTTTGCATGGATGATTCACCTAAGTCAGTGTTTGTCAAACTGTGCTGCAAGGAATCTTCAAGCATCCCAAGTCTGTGTTTCTTTGTAAATGAACCTTATATTGTTTGATCAGCTGGATGGATAATGACTGAGTTTTCCTAAGTAGAAGCTCTGACTCCAAGGGTCAGGCTAATTTAGTCATAACATTTCAGACTTTTAAATTCCATTCTTCATATTGATACCCCCTCTGGCTGGAGTATGTTTTAGTATGTAGTAGATGCTTCATAAATACTTATTGCCCTATGTAGGAGAACAATATAGAGGGAACTTCAAGCATGATGCAAGACAGAATAAAAATCCTGATGTCTAAGAGATGACTTTTTCTAACCGGCAGTGAAAGCTAGCACTTTGAGGATCCCAGAACTCTGTAGCACCCCAAGAACTGGAATTACTATCAGAAAGGAATCATTTATCACTAGTCAGGCACCTCATCTACGTTATCCAATGCTTGTGACAAATAAGAGCATATGATGTATCTCAGATAAGTGAAAGTGTGGGGTGCAAGTCTAGGTGTGGTTTATGAATCTTGCAGAATCTCTTGAGCACCAGAGTTTCTTGTCAAATCCCATGGGATCTAGGCATTTGCCAAGGGGGAAGAGAGACCACCATCATGGCTGACCCTGTCACTGCATAGATTCTGATATGGCATGAGGCCATTTCATGAACCAACCAGAAAAAAGAAAGTCATTGAATTTGAACTAAGGACTTCAGGTTCTTCTTTAGAATCCCAAAATGGTCTTTAGTAGAAGGAACATTAGGAAACATCTGGTCTAACCTGTACACTTTTTAATAAAGGCCACTGAAGCTCCAAACCAAAAGGAGGCAGTGACTGAACTGGAATGCAAAATCAGGCTTTATGATTCTAAGCCCATGTGTGTTAGCACTGTCCACTCTGAATACCAGGTATCAGTAGCATTGTTACACAACGCTGCAAAGAAGAAACTTTAAAAAAAGTGCTACTATGGTTAGAGTGGTATACTCACTTCCAGAGCTCGGGGCAGATGATCTAATTCTGTCTCTGACCTTATGGAGCTTAGAACCAAACAGAAGAACAATTTAGAACTGAAGAGACTTCTGCCCTTGGCTTGTTAATGCACACATCTGTGTCATAAAACAGGAAGTGAAGAGGTGGAAAGGTGGGAAGCAGAACCAAATAAAAACCCCTCACTTCAGGATCTTAACCTTCTTTCTTCAAGGACAAGACTTCATAGATTTCCTGTCTGTTTTTTTTTCTCCTCAGTATTTCCCAGGAAGTGCATTTTACTCTGACAGCTCTCATAATTAAGAAATTTTTCTTCAATCCATTGAAAAAAATTGCCTTTTGTCATTCCCATTAATCACTTCTAATTTTGCTCTCTGGGACTAAGCAGACCAAGGCTCATTCCTCCTTCCTGGCTACAGGTCTCCAGTTGAAGGCAATTATCATGTCTTTCCTAACATTGGGCTTCTCTAGATAAACATGCATTGCCATTGGAATCCTTTCCAAGTGTTGGCAGAGGTAGGCTCTGGTGATTGCCATAACTCCTTCACAGCTCCTAAAGCTTGAAAGAAATGGAAACAATGAGAAGTCAGGGGACTTAGTAGGTACTCTTAGTTAGCTGTGTGTGCCAAAGCAGTGTGTGTGTGTATGTGTATGTGTGTGCAAGTGTGTGTATGTATGTACACATGCACATGTGTGTATGTGTGTGTGTGTGTCTGTGTAGGATGCTTGCCACTGAAGAAAAGAAGCTATCATCACCTAAAATGCTAAGGAAAAATTTCTAGAAGAGGAGTTGATGATACGAAAGCTGAAGTACTAAGACCAAATACATGTTTTGGAAAAGGCTTTTTGAACTGAAATAGAGAGAGAGAGAGAGAGAGAGAGAGAGAGAGAGAGAGAGAGAGAGGGAGAGAGCATCTCTACACATGTCTATACAGAGATATCTATAGAAATATCTCTGTCATCTGTATCTGTTCATCTGTATCATTTTTCTCTATATATAAATAAAAATCTCTATATTCACCTATATATCTATATTCCATAAGTCAGTGAATAAACATTTATGAAATACCTACTAAGTGCCAGACATTGTGCTAAGTACTAGGAATACAAAAAAGATACAAAAGACAGTCATTGCATTCAAGGAGTACACAATCTAGTGGATGGGAAAATAAGCAAACACATGTATAAACAAACTATATAAAGAAAAAAACATTTTAAAGCAGAGATACTCTAGAATTTAAAGGAGTTGGAAAATGCCTCCAGTGGAAGATGACAATTTAGTTGAGATTTAAAGGAAGCCAGAAAAGCCTGTAGGCAGAGATGAGGAAGAACATTCCAGACATGGAGAACTTCCAGAGAAAATGTCTAGAACTGAGAGATGGAGTATTTTGCTCATGGAAGACCAAGGAGGACTATGTTATTGGACTGAACAGTTGGTGGCTGGAAGTAAGACTGGAAGGGCGTGTGTGTGTGTGTGTGTGTGTGTGTGTGTGTGTGTGTGTGTGTTGGGAGGAGAATGTGCTAGGATAGGAAGGGCATTGGACACCAAACAAGATTTTGTACTTGATCCTAGAAGATAATGGGAGCTATTGGAATTTGTTAAATAAAGAATTGATTGATTGGTCTGTACTTCAGGAAAGTCACTGCTAGCTGAATGTAAGATGGATGGAAGTAGGGAGAGGCATGAGGAAGGCAGACCCTCCAGCAGACTTTTGCTGCAGTAGTCCGAGTGTAAGGTGAGGGACATCTGCAGCAGGGTGATAATAGATAATAGATAATAGATAGATAATAGATAATAGAGGCGAGAAGGGGAGATGTTGAGAAATATCAATGCTTTTGCCACAGATTGGAGTGTAAGACATAGAGAAGAGTCAAAGATGATGGGTCAATAGTGAGCCCCAAGGCCTGGGAGTATGATGGTGCCTTAGAGAAATTAGGAGTAGGAGAAAATTTAGGGGGCAAGACAATGAGTTCAATTTTGGATATGTTGTCTACAGGACATGCAGTTAGAAATGTCTGAAAGGCAGATGGATGTGTGAGCTCTGAGGTTAGCAGAGAGGTTGAGACAGGAGAGGTAAATTTGAAAATCATTAGTATGGTGATGGTAATTGCATCCTTGGGAGTAAATGAGATCTCCGAGTGAAGTAGTATAGAAAGGGAAGAGGAGAGGACCCAGGACAGCACCCCGAGGGACACCTGCAATTAGAGTGTTAAGTTGGATGAGGATCCAGCAAAGGAGACTGAGATAGGTCAGATAGAAGAAGAACCAGGAGATAGTGACATCCTGAAAACCACAACAGAGGGAAGAGTGTATCAAAGAGAAGATGTTCAACAATGTCCGAGGTTACAGGGAATTTGAGAAGAATGAGAATTGAGAAAAAATGTCATTGAATTTGACAACGAAGAGATTATTTGACAACTTTGGAAAGAACAATGTAGTTGCAATGATGGGGCGGGAATGAGAAGTCAGACTGCAAGAGGTTCAGAAGTAAGTGAAAGGTGACCCTGCGGAGCCACCTATTGAAGATGACTTTTTCTTTTTTTATGACAAATGATCTGTATATCTACACATCTGGCTTCAAATCAAGTCTTGGACTCAGAAATAATACCAGGAACAAAGCTGACTGTCATATTATTTGATATTTACGAAGTATTTTACATATGGTATCAACCAATTAATCAGAAATATTTGCTAAACATGTTCTATATCTCAGGCAGTGACGTTCTGTATCAATGATAAAAATAAAAAGGACTAAAATAGCCACGGTCTCCCAATGCACCCTGGACCATCTCCAGTTGTCATGATGAATATCAGGCCACTGGACCCAGATGGCTCAGGAGGAGAAAGTGAGGTTGGTGACCTTCCACAGCCCTCCCTCACTCGAATCAAAGTCAACTGCAAGTGATGTCATCATCTTGATGTCAGGGTCATTTGTGAGAATGAATGACAAGCGTACAATGCTGTTTACACGGGGGCTACATTCTCAAAAGAGAGACCCTCAAAATTCTGGAGTTTCCCAGAAAATGCATGAGTAAGATTGTTTAGATTTTGTCCTGCTGTACTTACAGATGAGGAATTAAGATTCAGAGATTTCAAGTTATCTGTTCCTTTGTTCCCATTCTACCAAAAAGGTTATCTGCTAGCCATGTGACCTTAGCCAATCACTCAACAGTAATAATTACCATTTGTTTAGGGCTTTAAAGTTTACAAAGCATTTCATATAGATGATCTCATTTGGTCTTCTTAATTCTGTGGTAGAAATGTAGTCATCATTAGCATGCTGTACATGAGGAAAATGGAGGCCTCTAGAGGTTAAATGATCACACATTTATTAAGAGTCTAAAGAGGATTAGTAGCTTTCTTGATCCCAAATCCACCACTGTCTCCATCATGCTCCTCTGTCCATCTCCCTGTCTCTTAATGCATCAGCAGCTCTTTTTCTTCATCTGTCAGAAAAGAGGGTGGGATGTCCTGCTCAAGGGTTTTCCATTTCTTTCTATAGTCAGAGAAAGTGAACTAGATGTGAGATTTTATGAGACTCCTCTCAATTTTAAGTCTATTCTTTCTTCATCCCAAACTACTTCATCACTGTCATTTGAAATGTACTTTTATTTTCTGACCTTGTTTAGTCAGTTAAAGCTCATCTCTCCTTGGTATGAATTTTTTGAAAGAGTATGTGTGTGTGTGTGTGTGTGTGTGTGTGTGTGTCTCAAACACACAGAAAGAGACAGAGACAGAGAGACAGAGACAGACAACACATATAAACGTATACAAAGATTCATTATCCTGCTTGTGAGAAATGTTAAACAAAATAACCTGATTTGGTGAAAAATGAAGAATATATCAGTTAGATCCCTTAACTGTGCATGTTTGTCCTTGCTTTCCTATGCAGGAGCTTTAAGAGCTAATAAAAATAAGTGATATTGGAGAGAAGTGCATGGGGCTAATAATTAAGGAGAGGAGCCTAATTAGATCCAAGATATTGCAGACTTGAACGGCCAAATACTGCAACATTCATCCTTTACACATACATAAAAATTTTAGCTAGGATTCTATTAATACTAATTAATAATAGTATATACATATATTACATGTATAACTGTATAAGCAATCCATACATATCCTCACAAATATACACATATACACATATGTAGATATATGCACATATCTTCATATATAGATGTGCATGCATGTATGTGCGTGTGTGTGTGTGTAACAAACTGGAACTTAAAACTGAAATTTTATTCCAGTTGATTTCATTTGGGCTTAATGCAAAGAGAAATAGGACTTATACTGTGCAAAGTTGTTCTTAATCACTTTAAAATTGTAAAAGAGATTTTCCTTTTGAAAAATGAATATGAAAATGAAAGTATGTCTCCATTGCCCTCTACCATCCTTTTGGAAATATGAAAAAAAATCAGTCTTAAAAATGAAAAAAAAAATAATAGGGGAACTTGGAAAGATAATCTCCTTGTAGTTAATCCAAAATTAATTTTATTTTCCTTGTATTTTGTGACAGTTGCTTTAGTTAAAATGATTTAATTAAAAATCTGCAGCATTTAAGAGAACATTCCTACATTAAGCAATTTTCTTGAGTGTTAGAAATTTCTGTTAACAGAATTGTCTTTATTGCAGCATTGAAAGAACTGGTATACTATTACATATGTGATTTCTGGCTAATGCCCATACCTAATATATCCTGTCCCAGGTTCTAAGAATATGGACTCACATAATCTGAATTCAATAAGTGAAGTCCACTCAAGGTCATTTTCTCTCTCTGGTTTCTTTTACCCCCATGTGGAATTTAATTCAGAACCACTTCCCAGTATAGCTTGGGTGGAGCTCATTTCTAGGATTCTCTCCCCCATCTCCTCCCATGGGTGATGGTATCCACAGTTCTGGTAAAAGAGCCTGGCAGGATAGTCTTTGTTTTATTTAACAGAAAGAGAAGAGAGTAGAAATAATCCATACCTATATTTAGGCAGATGCAGCTTGAACTGTCCTTCAAACTCTCTAGTAATCCATCAGCCCCTTTGCAAGGGAATGGAAGTGAACTTTGATTGTTCAACCTAAGAAATCCAAAGTCTCTTCTCAATTCACACATTTCATTTAACTGAGCTAGGCTGATTTAACCTTAACTTATTGTGACATATGTAGTTAATGTACTGATGTTACTTAAGCCAAAAAATGATCGGCCACAAAATAAAAGAAAACAAAACAAAACCCACACACTTTACCTTCCGTCCTTTCACTAAATGAAGTACCTTCAGTATTCTCCTCACTCCATGACTTAAAACCCTTACCTTTTTTCTTGTACTCTTTTTCCCTTCTGAGCAACTTCTCTTGACTCTTCCTTTTAATGATCTAATCCTTTTCATTCTTTTTGAGGCTTCTATTGGTCATTTGTCTGAGTTTCATCTCACTTGCTTTTCAGACCAATAATTATATTGACAGAACCAAGCATGATCATTTTTATTAGGGAAGGGGCAAAGAGGGGAATGACCCCACCCTCCATCTGATATTTGCTGATTCTGTAAAGGGGGATGGGCTGAGGCCCAGGACCGTTGTTCTCCAATGACCCCTACTTATAGGCAGCATCAATCACTTTCTTTGACTGCTAGCATTCTTTAAGCACCTCGTTATTTTAAAGTGGCAAATGCTTTGCACTCGATTGTTTCTGGGCAATCTATGGGTCAGCTTCAACATATCCCACAGCTTCGGACCTTGGAAAAAGGCAGAGAGCTGACCAATCTCTCATTTCCTCAGCAGTCACTGTCTCCTGCAAAGTCTTGCTCTTTACTTCTTTGCAGCGGGAGGGAGCAGTGGAGTCAATATTTCTACAACCCAAACCCACCTTCCCCCATTTCTTTCCAAACTGTGGGTCTAGAAGATTTCTGCAGGCTGCAGATCTGGGAGTGGTTGGTGTACAGAGGCAGCTACTTTGCTGCTAGATAGCTATGCCTTAAAGGGAATGATTGGAGGATGGGGCTTTGAGCCCTGTCAGTGACAATGACAAAAGGGCATTTGCCATTTCCCCACAGTCTGCATCCTCACAAGCTCTGAGGAAGTTTATGAGCTTTTCTTACTTTGTCTTCCTTCATATTCTATCACCAACATTTGTCGCTAGAGTCTGTCTGGGCACATCCTGGCTGCTCCCTCATATTTTTAATGGCAGTTAAAGTACCTTTTCATAAAGAGCTGAGAAATAATATTGTTCTGGTCGAAGAAGGAGGGGGGACTTTGAGTGGGGTAGCGTGGCTGGCCAAATTTAAACCTTACTCTAATCAAAATTAACTTGAAGAGGGAATAGCATTCCCATTCAGTTGGATACAGATATCAATGATAATGGAAGGGGAGGGGGAACTGATAAATGGAAGTGTAGATTGGGGAAGGAAGTGATCGGAAGTAAAACACTTGTGAGGAGGGAAAGGGTAGTGTGTAAGGGGGGTAAACAAGGGAAAATAACTGTCAATATAATGGAATGAACTCATCCATAAAACAGAATTAAATAGCAAAATGAACTAAAAATCAGAATCCTACAGTAGATTGTTTACAAGAAACACGTTTGAAGCAGAGAGATACACACAGGATAAAGGTATGGAACTGGAGCAGAATTTATTCTGCTTTAGCTGAAGCAAAGAAAGCCAGGGTAGCAATCATGATTTCAGACAAAGCAAAGACAAACACAGATCTAATTAAAAGAGCTGAGGAAGGAAAGTATAACTTATATGAAAGGTATCATAGACAATGAAGGCATATCAATACTAAAGATTGATACATTTTTGGTGGATCTAATATGCATATATTAAACATATATGCATCTAAAATTCTGAAGGAGAAATTGAATGAGAAACGAGGAAACAGATAATAAAAGTCTACCAGTGGGGGACCTCAAATTTCCCCTCTCAGAACTGACTAAATCTAATTAAAAATAAAAAAAGAAAGAAGTTAAGGAAGTGAATGAAATTCTGTGAAAGTTAGATATGACAGATCTGGAGAAAACTGAATGGGAATAGCAATATAGCTTTTTCCCCCCTCAGCAGTACATGATACCTACACAAAAGTTCACCATTTATTAGGACATAAAAACTTGAACCAAATGTAGAAAAGCAGAAATATTTAATGCATCCTTTTCAAATAGTGATGCAATAAAATTGCATTCAGTAATGGACAATGATAAGATATTAAACAATTAATTGGAAGTTAAATAATCTAATCCTGAAAAAATAAGTGGATCAAAAATAAGTCAAAATAAGAATCAATAATTTCATTAAAGAAAATGACAGCATTGACACAACATACCAAAATTTATTAGATACAGTAAGAGATATTTTGGGTAAATTGTATTTCTCTAATTGCTTACATCAATAAAATAAAGGGAAAAAAGCAGATCAATGAACTGGCATGCAACTAAAACAAAAGAGAAAAAGAACAAATTAAAAATCACTAATTAAACATCTGATTGGAAATCCTTAAAATCAAAGGACAGATTAATAAAATTGAAAGTAAAAAAAATTGAACTAGTAAATAAAACTAAAATCTGGTTTTGTGGAAACAAAAAAAAATAGATAAGCCCTTGGTTTATCTGACTAAAAAAAGAAGAAAAGAAGAAAACCAAACTACTAGTAACAAAAGTGAAAGGAGTGAATATACTGCCAAAGCAGTAGAAATTAAAACAATTGTTATGAGCTATTTTGTCCAATTTTATGTCAATAAAATTTGGCAATCTAAATGAAATATCCACACTTGAATGAATATCCACAAAAAATAATCACCCAGATTAGCAGAAGAATAAATAAAATATTTAAGTAAATAATCCAATCTTAGAAAAAAATAATTTGAGTAAGTCACCAATGAACTTCCTAAGAAACACCCTTAGGACGAGATGGATTCACAAGTGAATACCAACCTTTGAAAGAACAGGTACTCAGAGCGCTAGATAAACTCTTGGGGGAAAAAATAGACAAAGGAGGAGTCCTACCAAATTTCTCTTAAACTCAAGTATGAAGAAAACAGCTAATCTAGGAAGAGCCAAAACAGAGAAAAAGAAAATAGACCAATTTCCCTAATAGATATTGATGCAAAAATTTTCAGTAAAATGCTACCAAAGAGATTACAGCAATAAATCAAAAGGATAATATACTATGACCAGGTGAGATTTATATAAGAATGTTCATAATATTAGGAAAATGGTAAGTATAATTGATGGATAAGGGAAGAATTTAGGACCCACTAAGATATAGAATGCATTACAAAATGTAAAAAATCATTTTGATTACATAAAATTAAAAAAAAACTTGCATAAAGGAAACCGATGCAACCAAAATTGTAAGGAAAGCAAAAAACAAAAAACAACAAAAAAAAGAAGAAAGACAACTTTTCAACAAGTATTTCTGATAAAGGCCTCATTTCTCAAATATATAGATAACTTAGTTAAATTTATAAAATACACATCATTCCCCAATTGATAAATGGTCAAAGGATATGAACGGGTGGCTTTCAGACAAAGAAATCAAAGCTATTTATAGTCATATGAAAAAATACTCTAAATTGATTAGAGAAATGCAAATTAAAACACCTATTGATTAGAAAAATGCAAATTAAAAAAACTCTGAGGTATCATCTCACACCTTTCAGATTAGCTAATATGACAAAAAAGGAAAAATGTTGGACGTTGGAGGGGATGCGGAAATAGGGATACTAATACACTGTTGGTGGAGTTGTGAACTGATGCAAACATTCTGGGGAGCAACTTGGAACTATTCCCTCAGGTCTATAAAAGTGAGCAAGACTTTTAATCCAGGGATATTTATTACTTCTAGGTCTACAGCTCAAAGACATACACAAAAAGGGAAATGTTTTACATAATAGCACAGATTTAATATATGTCTAATTGCTTATCGTGTTTAGGAGGGAGTAGAAGACAGGAATATAATTTAGAATTTAAAAATTTAATTTAAAAAAAATGTTTAATGCTTACCTCCTTGAACATTTCAAGCAGTTTTTAGGAAATAGTGTTTTAATCACTGAATATTGGAATCCTTTCCCAGGGAGATGACATTGAAAGTGTAAGTTTAGTTCCATGAGACTACAAGGAGGGTGAATCCCTTCTGGAATGTTTTCCTAAATGGAAAACTGGATATCCTGGACAGAGTCTAAGGACCTTGATTCAAGCTCTGCCTGTGACAGGCAGAACTGGCAGGCTAAACTTTCTGGAACACAGGCAAGTTCCTAAAAAATTACTAAATTACATAAAAGGTGACAATGTGCATGGGTAGAAGTAGGTTCCTCTTTCAGAAGATCCCTGAGAGGCTTTATCTTTTAAGATCTAATACTTTAGGTTGTACTTTGTATATTGTAATACTTTAGGTTGTAATACAATCTAATACTTTAGATTGTAAGGTCCTTAGGGGAGAGGACTGTCTTGATTCCTATTAATTGTATTTCAACACAACTCAGTGGCCGATATGTCAGAAGTGCTTGATAAATGTTTATTGGATTGGGTTAGTCCTTATCCCTAAATAATGGGCATCTAGATCTCTACTATAGACTCAGTGCATGTACACATACATACATACACACACACTCACACACACACATGCACTCGCATGCTCACACACACACACTCCATCCTATTTTTCCCAGCTCACAGGTGGCGAATTAGAAAACCTACTGGAAAGCCCATAGATAACTGTTAAGCTTAGAGGCATATACATCCAGTGACTTAAAGGAAAGGAACCTGCGTGTTTTGTCAAGTATGTGAATGAAGCCCCTATGCTATGCAGGGTTCTATGATGCAGAGAGGAGGGAGACTCATTCCCAGAGGATGAACTGGGTGTATCATAAGAGAAGGATTCAGAACAGATGCATACGAGAAGATTTGCGACTGTTCAATGAAGCACAGAAAACAGATGTTATTGAGAGAAGATACGTAGAGACTGAAAGCTGATGGGACAGTGTATTTATCCCAAAGAGCGGATCTGGTTGTCAAATTGAAGCAATACTTTATTCCAGTTGTGATGGATGAGAACAGCAGCATAGGTTTTAGAGCTCCACCAGAATCTAGAAGCCATCTGATCCAAACTCTTCATTTTACAGGGGAAACAACTGAGGAAGTTCAAAGAGTAGAATATACTTGCTCAAGGGCTCCCAGGCCAGTTTTAGCAGGCAGGATGATAATACCTTAATTCATAAGGAAATTAATGTGAAACATCCCATTTTAAACTTGTGCCTTTAGGAATTCACTTCAGGGATAAGAAATTCTTTGTCATTGATACTGTGGTTGCTGAGGTCCCTGGTTTACTGAGGGATTATTTAGCTGAGGGCTTATTTCAGAGGAAAAAAAGGAGTTAGAACTGAAGATATTTGTACATCAGTATTGCATTGGCCAGTGAGTCTTAAGGGTTAGTATTCTAACACTTACACATCTTGAAATCCTGCTATAACGAAAAGATGAAAATGATTTGAGAAAAACGTTACCTGGAACTAAATACCACCATCCCCCCAAAACATCAGCTTGACTTATTCTTTGGATATCACAATAGATATTTGGATATTCTTGGATATCACAAAGAATATCTTGGAGTTCCTACTCGCAGCCTTAGCTAATAGATAAGGTCTAAAGGAACTCACACTGAAACAGGGCAGCTTTCAAGAAAATCGGTTCAGCTCCACCACTTGAGGGTGTAGCAGTAGTCTTTTAATTGAGGCAGCAATTAAATAAACCATCTTCCAAATGATCAGATGTTTAATTCCTGCTTCAGCAATCTACTACAGTTTAAAAGAAAACAATAGCAAAGTATTTTTATGCTTGGGTTATTATTCATAAGTCATCTGCCATTTTTATTTATCTTCTCTAGGGAGATGATTCCCAGATCTATATATCACTGTGTTTATCTATCTATCTATCTATCTATCTATCTATCTATCTATCTATCTATCTATCTATCTATCTAGATCTATCTATCTATCTGTCTATCTATCTGTGTGTCTGTGTTTCTATTGAACTACAGTTTAACTCATTCTTCTGATTTTCATTCCCATGCTACTAACTGCCTGTTGGATATTTTGAACTGCATTTTTCATAGTCATGTCAAACTCAACCCATCCAAAACATGACTCATTTTCCCCTCCAACCCTTTTCCTTTTCTGAACTTCTCTATTATCCTTGAGGGTAGCATTATTCCTTCATCACACTTGAATACTCCCTCCCACTTCCCATATCCAGTCAGTTGCCCTAGCTTTACATTCCGTTCTCTGTATCATCTCACATCAGTCTCTTTTTCTTTATGCACACAGTCCTCTGATGAGGTCAGGCCCCCATTGCTTCTCACCATACTGTTGCAGTAGCATGCTGGGTGGTCTGCCTTCCACCAGTTGCTCCCCACCCCAGTTCATCCCACACTCAGTAACCAACGTAATTATCCTAAAGCCTAGGTCTGACCATGGCACTCCCCTCTTCAAGAAGGATCAATGTTTATCACCTCCATCATGATAGTCTTTGGTTTAGTTTGCTTTGATTTGGTGTTGAAAGCTCTTCCCAATTGGATCTTTTTTCTACCTTTCTAGTTTTCTCAGATTCTGCTTCTTTCTGTGCTCCTAGTCTAGTGGAACTGACTTTCTTGGTGTGCCTTGCATACAATCCTTCATGCTTTTGTGCTAACTTTGCCTCCATGGTTGTAAAGCTCCCATTGCTAAGTCTGCCTCTTAAAATCTCTGGCTTCCTTTGAATTTCCACTGAAGTTGTACCTTCTAAAGGGCACCTTTTCCCTGTCTCCTCAGTTTCTAAGGCCATCCCTTCTCTCAAGTAAAATATAACGGTACCTAATTATGTACATGCTATTATCACTGACCAGAATGTAAGCTATTTATGATACAAGAAGTATATATTTTTTGCTTTTTCCTTGTATCTCAAGATTTTTGATTGACACACAGTTAAATAAGTTATGATCAACTGAATGCTTCATTGATTGAGTTGTTGGAGTCAAGAAAGAACTTCAGAAGCATATTGAAACCCCTAGTTTAAGCCTTTATTTTCTCTTGCCCAGACAAATATAGAAGCCTCTTCCTTGGCCTCAGAAACATTGTTGCCTTTCCTCTGTAATTCATCTTTCATACAACTGGCAAATTGGAAATTCTAAAATGCAGGTCTGACCTTGTCTCTCCTTTGTGTAAGCAATTTTAGCAGCCTGGAGGGCAAATGTAAAAACTCCTTTACTTGACATTTTAAGCCCTTCAAAATCTGAATTCAGTCTACATTTCCTGGCCTATTATAGCATTGATCAGTACCTAAGTGCCAAGAGTTAGTTTTACCATAAAAAAAGTTACCATTCACACTGACTTTGCACATGACATATCATCACCTCCTTTCTCTAGTCTCTTGTAGGGAAGGTCTGTTCCACATATCTGGAATGCCCCTCACTATCAACATTACTTCATAAAAATCAATATTACCTCATCTTAGCTTAAATGTCACCCCCTAAAAGTTATTTCCTCATTCCCCTAGCTACTGGTATTCCCATCTGATAACCTGAATTCAGAATATATATGTGTGTGTATCTATATCTGTATAGACATTTATTTATATACATGTGTGTGCATGTGTATGCATCTATATATAGATATTTATATATGTGTGTGTATGTATATGTGTTGAGTGTTTGTATATATATGTGTGTATGCATGTATGCATGTGTGTTTGT
Organism: Bettongia penicillata ogilbyi; assembly: GCA_023548195.1. Classification (NCBI taxonomy): domain Eukaryota; kingdom Metazoa; phylum Chordata; class Mammalia; order Diprotodontia; family Potoroidae; genus Bettongia; species Bettongia penicillata. Next base: position 5,192,328 of record JAJHZJ010000010.1, read on the forward strand.
ATGTATGTTTTTTTCAATAGAATATAAGCTCCTTAAAGTCAGGCACAGTTTCTTTTTTATTTTTTGAATTCTCAGCACCTAATACAGAACCCAAAAACTAGTATATACTCAAGAAATGTATGTTTTTTTTCTTTTTCTGGCAGGTAAACTCATGTTCAAAAGCATTACTGTAACTGTCTCATGTTGTAGTCACAGATGACCTTGAGATACACACACACACACACACACACACACACACACACATATATATATATAATTCTGTGTGGATTTTATTGAGATAAAAAAGTAGGTTGTGGGTTGGTCATTTTCTTTATCAGCATGGTTACATTTTGGGGTTGTAATATTATTCTCTTTTCCCATTTGTTCCAGATCCCTCATATTAGATATCAAATAAATATATTAAAAAATATTTCAGCATAGTATTATATCTCACATAGATTTCTTCTTTGTGAGCTTGGTCTCATACAACTGTCTTTCCTGTCTTTGTCTTTCTTAGCATCAATTCCAATTTTTCATGTAATTATTCTTGTTCTGAGGTTTTAATACATGAATGGAGTGATGACATCATCACATGATAGAAAGTCTGAAATATTTGCTAGATTTTTACATCCCTTGGTGTACTCATACCTGTCTTATCTACTGAAAAGAGAGAGAGAGAAGGAAAGAAAGATAAGATAAAAGGGAAGGGAAGGGAAGGGAAGGGAAGGGAAGGGAAGGGAAGGGAAGGGAAGGGAAGGGAAGGGAAGGGAAGGGAAGGGAAGGGAAGGGAAGGGAAGGGAAGGGAAGGCCTTCTCATAATCAATCTTTATTTGTTGGATTCCGTTTGCCTGCGGCAATTCTTTCCACTTGTCATAATAAGGACATAGGTGTTGATATGGTTTAAGGTCATTGTATAGACAAAAAACACTCATAAAATAGGTGTTTATCTATCTTTCCCTTTGTCTCTGTGTGTGTGTGTGCATGTGTGTGCTGATAATCAACAGTGAACACTCCATCCCACAAGATTTTCAGTCATATGTCCAAAGGTTGCATGGTATGACGATTGGTACATGAATGAATGAATGAATGAACAGCAGCAGTAACCATCCAAAGTTTGAAATGACAAAGACTGGCCCACTGTAGTGGGCTCCTTCACTGAAGTAAAGTTGTCAACAATTTTAACACTTTCATTCATGAATCCCATGTTATCAACAGAGTAGTCAGGTACCGTAAATAGAATACTATAGTCTAGAATGATTTTTGCATAATAAAGGGCTTAGCCTTTTCACCCCTTTTTTTGGGCTATGATCCCAATGACTCCAGGGAGGGCCCTCACTCTTATACCCAACACAAAAATAAAACCATGTTTATGATAATTTTGGGACAAACAAAGGGAGAGAAAATGGAAGGGAGGGGAAGAGAAGGGGAAGAGAAAGGGGAGAGAGAGAGAGACAGAGAGAGAGAGAGACAGAGAGAGAGGGAGAGAGAAAGAGAGAGAGAGAGAGAGAGAGAGAGAGAGAGAGAGAGAGAGAGAGAGAGAGAGAGAGAGAGAGAAAGGGAGAATGAAAATCTTCTGATCTTTTGTAATTAACCAATTCAAATGACTCATGGCATGTCAAAGGGAGCTGCCCATGGTACCATCACTCTCTGGACTTTTCTTTCTTGGCTTGGTAACCAGAAAGTATCAATGTCATTTCTTTGACTTATACAGATATTTTTCTCTTGGCACCAAAAGTCATCATACATGGTAACTTTCCTGAATTAGTCATTCATTTAACAATCATCTACTAAATCAGAATCTATTTCATTATATATTGACATCCTGGAAGAGTGTAGAATCTGACAAAAAAATGGACCTGACCAATATGGAAATTTGTTTTGAAGACTGTATACATTTAAAATGAGTTATATTCTCAATCAGGGAAGGACTTGTGAAGCAGGTCTTGGTTGACTAAAACAGCTAACTAGTTAGATGTGGATGTCTGTGAGAGAACAATATTCACTATCCATCCAGGTAGATATAATTCCTGAAGAAGTATCTCATTTATTATGAGGGCAATAGCAGCAGCAAACCTTGCTTCAGAGGGATCCCAGACTGGGAGATGGTCATGGTTTGAATTAAGTAGAAGTGAAACCCTGATATCAACCTAAATGTAGAACATCCCAATAGAAAAAAATCCCAAAGTGTATCTACTGTTAAATTTCTGTATTGTGTATTTATTCATCATTTCTGTCATCACTAATGCTTTTATTACATGAAGAATTTTGTTTCTGATCTTAGCAAGAAGGGTCCATTTCCAATGGCTACCACCAAAATAGTCCTTTGTTCAAACATTGGCTAATAGATAATACAGTTACAATGTATCCACATGTCAGTGAAAATGTTAGTTCTATAACAGGAAAAAATAGACTTAGATTGTGAGAGGTGAAAAAGTGATGGGGACAAATATTTCTCAGGTAAATTCAATAATCTCCAAATTTTCATCATTCATGTACCTTTTAAGTACAAAAATGTAAAATATTCAATAAGTGGTTCCCAATATGACAGGTATTAGAAAGACCCCTGATTGTTAAGCTTTACATATGATAAAAAATATTGGAGACATTGGTTAGTATTTCACTGTCTGATCACTTCAGGGTACCTATGTCAGTATCGATGAAAGTCTTTTCTCCTCCAAAGAAAGTCAACATTTGTGCTTGGCTTCTTATTTGTCATGTTCTCCTCTCATCAAATTTCTTAGATTCCTAGGCTTTCTCAATGTTTTTGAACATTCTCCAGGTTCTCTGTCAGAGGCAAATTGTAGGTAGCAGGTAGAGCCCTGGACCGGGAGTCAGGAAGATCTGAGTTCTGAGATCTGAACCTTAGACAGTCACTATCTATATGACCCTAGATAGGTCACTTAACATGTTTGCCTCAGCTTCCTCATCTGTAACATTGGGAGGATTTTAACACCTACCTCTCAGGGTAGTAAGTATCAAATGAGATGATTTTTTGTAGAGCATCCATCACATTGCCAGAAAGTACTATGGAAATGTTAGCTACTATTGTTGTTGTAGCTCCCATTTATAGTGTTAAGGTTTTTGAAATGTTATGCATTGTATTCTCTCATCTGTCATCCTTCATCATAACTAAATGAATCCTACTCTTATACTTCCCAATGTGAAATTCTCAGAAGATGTTGTGAACTATATCATTTCAGGGGATGCCTACTTGAATAAGACTGCAGATCTATTGGAATACTGAGACATTGGAATGTATTTCTGATGTCACTATCTATGCTCATTTATGTCCATCATGTATGTTTAAATGCCCTGTGGGGTAGGTGCAATTTATTTTTCCCACCACTCACTGTGGTATCACCAGATTTGCAAACATGAAGCATCACTGGGAAAGTATTGGCTTTAAAAATGTTGTGTGTGCACTCAATTGGGTATGAAATCTATCTTACCATATGGGAAAATAGGAGAGAGTAGGTAAGAGGGGGTGATAGAAAGGAGGGCAAATGGAAGGAAGGAGTAATCAGAAGTAAACAGTTTTGAGGAGGGACAGGGTCAAAGGAGAAAACAGCATAAAAGGGAGGGCAGGGTAGGATGGAGGGAAATATAGTTAATATTTCACAACATAACTGTTATGGAAGTATTTCACATGACCACATGTGAAGGTGGATGGGGAGGGAAGAAGGGAGAAAATTTGGAACTCAGAGTTTTAAAAATGAATGTTAAAAATTATTTTTACATGCAACTGCTGAATAACACATACAGGCAATGGGGTACAGAAATCTATCTTGTCATACAAGAAAATAGAGTGGAAGGGGATAAGAGAAGGGGGGTGTGATAGAAAGGAGGGTAGATTGGGGGAAGGGGTAATAAGAATGCACATCATCCTGAGGTGGAGAGAGATGGAGAGAAAATCTGGAAGTTAAAATTTTGTGAAAATGAATGTTGAAAGCTAAAAATAAATTAATAAAAAATAATTTAGTGTGTGTGTGTGTGTCATTCATCTGTACAGATTTCCAAATTAAATTCTCTCCATTTTCTTTCATCACATTGTACGTTTGAAGTGCTTATCCTAAATAGATGTACTACTGAACTCTCTGTCCAACCACCTATCTATCATAATTCGGGCAGTAGGCTATAATTCATTAATTTTTCTTTTCTTTTCATATGTTAGGTCTCAAGAGATTTAGATCAATAACATTAAAATGTTTTACTTCCTCTTTACTCATGTACATTTAATTTTCTCTCTTCATGCATGGAACATACTTCTGACTCACCTCTCCAATAAAGAATTCTTGATTTCTACAAATTCCCCCTTTGTGATGAGCAGTATCCAATTTGTTAGTGCCTTACTACTCCCAATAAGTTGCCTTAAACCCTTCCCCCTGCCAATGAGCATGTTGTCTCCCATTGATGGACTAAGATCAACAAGGGCAAATATTTCTGGAATTCTGGCTTTGTGTGCCCAATGCCTAGAATTGTACATTGGAAGTATTTAGAGAATATTGCATAAGTCATTGGTTGTTTGGTTGCAGACGTTATTAAGGAGCCAGAGAGCTCTGAGGATTTTTACAATGTGTGCAAAGTCATTCACACATAGGAATATCTGCATGACTTTGATTGCTGTGGCAAATCTTTCCATTTCAACTGTGTGAGATATTGTCCAAAGCAATGACAGATATTTTGACAAAGATATTCGTCTCTGTTTATTCTTCACCTAATATTGATCAACAGAAGGTTGTTGAGTGAAGTTATCTTTTTGATCTTGTGTAGTCTTAGAATATGTGTATTGAAGACTTGGGAACTACTTCCCCAATGTGCAGTAAGGCCCCAGAAGTTTGCCAATTACTTCCCTAAGGGTTCTAGGGATAACTATGAGAGACTGGGGAGAGTTTATTCATATTATAATTCATGGTCCTCTACTGTCACATTCCATGTTGATTACTAGTTGATATCAATTAGCCATCCAGAGTTATCATCTAGAAAAGAATATTTATTTATAAAGGACACAGTTACACCCCCACTCCCACATTGAGAGGGGCACATTCTCCTCTGTAACCCTCTTCATACCTATGGAGAATAAGCTCTATCTTAGAGAGCATATGTGACAAAGGATAATTCATGACTCCTGGCTGCTGTAAGATACTATTTTCTCTTTGTGTGGCCTTCATGAGGTATAACTTCCTGTCGGGCTCCCAGAATCCTAAAACTGTCTTTCCATAGTATGTTGTTTTTCCATGGATTCCAATTTGAATTTGTTGGGGGAAGGGTTTAGAATGACTGTCTTACTGCAGAGAGGGCCCAGTTAATACTAGCTAATATATATTTACAGTAGATGCTGTTAGCTTGCTTTCACAATTCTTCTAACTCCACTCTGCAGCATATGAGTAAGAGTAAAGTGAGGAGGAAAATGGTGGGTGTAATCCAATTTCTGAAGTGCCATTTTCATTTCCCCATTGCAGCCATTTGAAACTGACATGGCCCAGAGTCCAAGTCAGAGCAGTCAATCTGTAGCATTCCATTCCCAGATGCTGAAGTTCAATGTAGCTGAGAGTAGGTTTTAGGCAATGGTTTTGTTTTTGCCTTTCCTGAAGAAGGCTGAGTTCTTTCTTCTATTTGTTATATCTAATTATGAAAAGAATCCATTTTACTTTGAGCTAATTAACTAAACTTTTAATTTGGGTTTTCATGTAGCATGTGAATTTTTCTGTGTAAACAAGAAGATGGATTTATTGATTTTTTTTTTTTCTCACGAAACAAGGAGAACATACTTTTCCATGAGCTGAGTGAGTGTCTACTGATGAGAGTGGTCTTTGAAAACATTGACTTTCTGGCTCTTGGATTAAATTACTCACTATCTTCACTGAAGTTGTGTCATTTGCAAGCCAAATATTAAGAGGGATAGGAAATCTACCAGGAATTTCTTGGCATGGGGAACCTTTGGATGAAGGAGCTACTTTTCTAATATTGCTTGGCTCTTTCTATACAGTGGAGAGTTGTAGGCAGTTGTTTAGAGTAGTGGTTGAAGTCGTGTGTCCAGAGCCACACAGACAGTACGTGTCAGAGATGAATCTTGAACCTAGATATTTCTGACTCTGAAACCCGTTTACTATACACTACACATATGGCCTCCCAGTGATGATGAATGATATAAAGACAACAATGAGTATAAATGAATGGAGAATACCAGAGATACCACAAACAAAAGCTTATTTTACGCTAGTATTTCACCCTCTCTTCACAGTATGTACTTGAGAAATTGAGGATCCCCATCCCATTGTGTCTCTTTTGTCTCTAAGGTTGCCTCCCTCCATACACCTCAGATGTGAACTGAGTCAAATTAAGATGCCAAAAACATTAGAATGAATCACCCTCACTACTAACAAACAGTAAATGCCACCAGGTGTTAGATTTTGTTAATGAACTATTTTGACTTGAAATTCTCATGTTTCTAAAATTATTAAATTATAATAAAAGCAGAAATTCAAAATAGTATCCAAATTTATGTCAACCCAAGATTTCATTTGGTTTAAGTTCTTGGTAATAAAGAAAATTGATCTTGGTTACAGTGAACAGTGAGAGACAATGTTTTTGAAGAACTGACCTGTCAAGACAAGACAAAGGCCAGAGAATGCAATTATATACGTTGAAAAATGAAGTAAGGGGAATTTTCCTGAGCTTTTTGTAATCAGTTTCTTTTCTAGTTCCCTGGTATGTTTGACTTAGGTCAATAATATTGCCAAAAATAAATCTCTAGGCCCATATCCATTCTTATTCTTTTCTTTTCTTTTACTTTCACAATAGCTAATGACTTTAAACAGTGCAAAGGACCTTTACCTATGCTCTTTTTTTATTTCTAGGAAGTATATAATATATACATGATTTCAACTTGCTATTGTCATATCTCCTAGGATTCACTGGTGCAGACCCAAGCTTTTCTAAGTGGAGCAAACAAAGTAATTAGCAGGGAAAGAACCAGCTGCAAGGAAGGGTTGCGGTCATTGGTGGCTGCTATTTATTCATCAGTAACTCTAAGTATGGCAAGAAACTCACTAGTTGTGAAACATGGGTACACTCTTTACAACATGCAGTCTTACAGATGAGAGACAGTACCTTAGAGGAACCACAAACAGCCCACGGCTGCTCTGAACATAAAACACTTCTCATAGGTGTTGATACGATTCATTTTTCAGTTAGAATTAAGGTGGATTTGGTTTATCTCATCCCTTTGAAATCTTTTATATTTTAACTTTAGGAAAAACTCACATGACTTCTTCATAAAATGTCTGTGATTCGTTTGGTCAGTTTGTTTTTGTTTGTTTCCATCATGAAGGTGATAAATTTCTTACTGAGTCACTGGGGCAGCCAAGGGTTGATTTCGATTTTCTTTTCTCCTAGTTTATATTGCCATCATGGTAAACCTCCATTCTCAGCAGAGTGCTTGAAGCAGCTGCTTTGTATTAGCTTTTAAAATTTCCCCTTGTCCTGTAAGGCTTTCAAGGAGGATTTTCTTGTAATACAGCAGCTTCAACAGCTAATGCTATCTGAAGTCACATTAGGAGAGGCCAATATGTATCCAAGACTAGGCTGGTAATTGTCACATTACGCTCTGTCCTGGTCAAGGCACATTTGGAATTTTGTGTTCAGTTTTGGGCACCAATTTTTCTAAGAAATTGATAAGGTAGACAATATCCAAAGGAGGGCAAACAGGAAAAAGAAAGGGTTTGATATTATTCCATAATGGGATTGGGCATAAATAGAGGGGATCTTTAATCTCAAAAAAAGATAAGCATTGGATAGACATGATTGATGGTGTTCACAAACTTTGAGGACTATCTATCACATTGAAGTGAAATGAAGTGTGGTCTTCTTGACTCAAAAAGACCAACCTCACAGCAGTGTGTGAAAGGTGCCAAGAGAAAGATTTAGGTTTGATGCCAAGATGAACTTAAAGCTGTCCTAAAGTGTAATAGGGTACTGTGTTAAGTAGAGTGTTCATCATGGTGGGTCTAAAGAAAACCTAGGTGACTACTAGAAGTCTGATCATACAGGAGACTTTTTCAGGTATTGTTTAGAATAGTCAGCCACTGAGGACCCTTCTAGCTCTTGAGTTTCTCTGATTCTCTTACAGAAATTCAGTTTATCAAATTTATTCCCTGACATGTTCAAGAAGCTGGACAAAATTAATGCAGGAAATTGTTTACATTTTTTAAAAGGGTGGTATCCAGGATATTCTGAACCCTCTTTGCTGTCCTGGCAGTTTTTGTGCTCCCTTAGATATTCATCATATAGTAATGAATTATATTTGTTTTAACTCACTCGTGCCCAAGGCATACCAAATCAGTGATGCCATTTACAATGTGGCAAGGAACCTGTGAAAAGTTTACTTGCCATCACTTAATAAGTCACTACTGTGAGAACTGCTGTGCAAATATGGCTCAGCCTATTTAATTTGGCAGTCATGAAGGTTTGCAGGACATGTGGTTTGAATAA